>VZTM01031051.1:2097-24200 GCA_013400555.1 Jacana jacana | reverse complement strand
TACACCTATGCCTGAACTTCAGCTGTGCATATATTGTGTTAGTGAAGTGTGTAAGGAGAGACTAAATGAACGTGGAGCTCATATCTCATATCCATGCTGCTCTGAACCAGTACCCTATGGAGCCAATGTAGCCATATCTACTCTGCACTGCAAACACTCCATTTTCCTCATTCTGTAGCACTCCCCTGGCACTAAAACATTGTTGGGTTTTTTTTGTGATTTTTTTCAGTTCAAAGAGCTGGAAATAGTAACATAACTCTGTTTTAATCTGCCAGAGTAATGTTTTCTGGCACGATGCTGACGGAGCAAATTGCAGCCCCTGCAGAGTCACATGAATGTGTTTAGAGGCATTTGTGTGAATGAGGTAGGACTTTTGGGTAGGGTTAAGGGACTACCCTGAGAGAGAAACTTGGCTTTGTTATGTCGTTTTGGGACTGTCCTGTCTGGATATTTTCTGTAAGAAACTCAGGAGTGAGTTACCCCACTCATAGTTTTGAAGGATGGGGGGATCA
Organism: Jacana jacana; assembly: GCA_013400555.1. NCBI lineage: Eukaryota > Metazoa > Chordata > Aves > Charadriiformes > Jacanidae > Jacana > Jacana jacana. The sequence goes on along the minus strand of VZTM01031051.1, from coordinate 23,688 downwards.
AGGCCTGGGAATGAAATGAAATGGAATGCGTGAAAGTAATGATGATTGTGCCTGACATACAAAGCCTTTATTTCACAGAGTTATTGGAACATTAGTGCCCTTGCTAGTTTGCAAAGAAGGACCAACTCCAGAATGAATGAAAGAATGAGAACTTTTGTTTTGCTACTTAGGACAGTTTTTCCAGGTAAAAAATGAGGTATATTGATAGGATAGCAGGGAGAAGCTTGCATTAACAATAATTCTGTTAGTGGATTAATGAAGAGCATCGGTGGCCAACGGACCTGGTGCGGGTTTCTTTGGTGAAACTATTATCTTTCCAATGACATTGATCAAAATAAGGAGTTTCTTGCTTTGGCATTTAGAACTCTGACATGGAATTTGCAGTTAAAATGAAAGAGGAATCAGCCCACTCCCTGGAACAGCACTTCTCCACTGTGAGTAAGGAGACCTGGGTTTCGGTCTCAGCAATTGAAAATCAGAACTTGACTGACTCTGGGCTTACCAGGGGATTGACCTGTAGCTCTGGAATCAGGCTCCCTCTCTCTCTGTTCAGTATGTATTTGGCTATATCTAAAAATGGAAATAACCGCGGAAGGAAATAGTTAGAGACCCCAGTCCATTAGCCCTATGGTAAAGGTTTATTTAAATCCAAAAAAACATCTGATGTAGGTCTCTCTACTTATAAATACCTGCCCTTCCATTCAGTGAATACTCGAGGGTAAACTCTTTTTGTCTCTTTCTCTGTCACTCATCTGATCTATACAAGTATTTTTAATGATCTACATTTCATTGCCTTGAAAAAGACTTTGCAAGATATAATTCTTGCTTTGATATCAGCCTGGCTTTCAGATCAGTGCTGAGTATATAAAATATAGAAAGGAAATGGGGTGTTGCATGGAAATAATTTATTATTATTATTATTTTATACACGTAGGGATAATAATTTGGGTAATTTATTGTTATTGTCATGGGATAATTTTCTCTTAAGTGAGCACATTGATGGCTACTGGGATGGCATTTTTACTGTTAATAAGAACATACAGGTCAGGAAGGGAGCTTCTGAATGCTGATTCTGTTCCCTTGATGTTGCAGTCATTCACATTATCTAATAAAATGCCATCTTAAGATACATTAATTTTTTCCTCTTATATTGGAAGAGTCATGAAAAAACTTAGAATCTTGCTCAGATGGTGAGAAATTTTCAGGCAAAACAAGTCTGTGACCAAGTTTTTGCTTGTTTGGTCTCGTGCCAGCACTGCACCCTGACTTTTATAGATGTTCTCCTTCAATGGTGTTTAGTTCAATTCAGTCAGTTCCTGTATTTCTTGACTTATGATAATCCATTTGTGCAACATGGAAACTTGTGACCTTATTTGAACTCATCGGAAATGTTTTATAAATTTCAGATGAGTAAGAAGTAGAGAGAGAGAATGAGATGCTAAAGCTTGCCTGTATCTGAAATTCTGAAAACTTGAATACATGGATTATACCATATGGAAAATTTGCTTTCTTGTAATAAAACATGAGCAATTTCACTAAGAGTTTTCATTCACTTCTTTCACAGTGTAATAATAGGTACTACTTCTCTTGTAAAAATCTGAGCAGTGAAAATGCAAGGACTGCCTTTGCCAGCTCAGTAGAATTTTACTTACCATTATATCTTTTGCATGCTACAGGAAAATTTAAGATAGAGGATGGAGGAGTTCCATTGTTATGCTGTGAGTTTACAGCTTAAACTTCTAGAGTAATCACAGGAAAAGAGGTGAAGAACAGTCCCAGAAGAAGAAAGCAAAGAAAGACGAAAGGGAGAACATCTCAGTCTTATGATTCTTCAAGTGAGATGTTCTCATTTTGAAGTTAGGATATTAAAGATGAAGGAGGAAAGTAAAGCTCAGTGGAGCTTTAGAGAGCTTTGTTTAATTTACTCATTGCTTCTGTTACTTGAGTTCTTGTCTTACTCCTAGAGGAACAGTAGAGTTTTTTTCACCATTCCTATGTGTTCATTTTCATCATTTATATGTGAGACTTTGTGCCACCAGTATGCACAGGGATCAAAGGAAGTCCTGCTTCTAGTAGAACTCTACTGCAAGTAATGCATTTGGATTGAGTGGATTGAGTGCCAGCACATCAAGCATTGGAGGAAGAACAGGGAAGTAGATCTGAGATAATGCTGACTAAACAGTAATACGTCAGTACATATCACACCTCATGGTAACTTCAGAGTATTCCAGTTCAGACAAAGGAAAACACTTGCTGTTTTTATGGTTCCTGAAGCTATTTCCCACGTAGGTCTTTGGTCTGTCTTTCAGAAGAGCTTCAGTTTGAGCTAGATCTTGGCTGGGAAAGCCTCAGTGTAGTTTCTGAAATCAGTGGAGTTTCCCTGATTTGTACCTGCGACGTACAGTAACATGCAAACTAGTAATGTGCAGCAAGATTAATAAGCGTCCCCTAATCCCTTATCAGAAGTTCATGTGGATTTGCTGCTTACCATAATTTTGTATATCCTTATGGTTTCATTTCCCTCTCAAAAGCCATAGGCGCCAATAACTTCACAGTAAATCACAATTTCTTTCCAACTTGAATTTTATGCCATTAAATGTACTGGAGATCTTCACTCTACCCCAAACCTGTAAAATAAGCTGAGCTGCAATGGAGGTAGAGAGCTGGAGGAGTGCTAAAGGGCTACAACGCCCATCTTTAAGGTTTGTGGACCTCATACTGGATGCCAGAGCCCGGAGTTAAGTGCCTTGGCTCCCACACGGAGGGTTGTGGCACATGTGTGTGAACAGCTTTGTTCAGTGACGAATCTATGCTGCCAGCGTAGCTGCTTTACACCTGTACGTCAGTCACGGGATTGCATAAGGTGACTAAAAACGTGCCAGCCCTAAAGTAACACAAAGGGAATGAATCAGGGCTTTTACTCTTGAGACTGGGCATGTTACGCTTGCGTTACGTAGCTGGAGAGGAAATGGACCATGGCTCTAATCTGTGGATTTGGAAAGTTCAGGTGCTCCATTAGTTACTGGTGGTGCCAGGGGTGAAGTGGTGATTGTGTGTACTGTCTCTTAGGGGTAACCTGAAATATGTTGCTTTCAGTCACCATTAGCACAAAGTCAAAGAAGTCAAACACCTTTGTTGGCATTTATACTTATTCTCAAACAGGCTTGGGGCATTCAGATGTTCTGTCACAACTGAGGAGTGGTTTAAGTTGTCATCTTTCAGCTGTTATTAGCTCTCATTTGAGACACAGCATTTGACTTTACAAGTGTGGAGAGGTTTATTGTGTCTTATCTTCTCAAATATGGATGCAGATTTGTTGTGTTACCAGGTTTGTTGTGAATGATCTCAGGATTAAGGACAAGTTGCTTAGCAGGTGCTCCAGCAGGCACCAAAAATACTACATGAGGGAGAGGAGCAGTTAGTGGAGTGATGGGGAGAGAGTGCTTCTGGCTTATGTCATAGCATTGTCTGCAGCAGTTGCCCAGAAAGCGGGGCAAATAAATGCACAAATAAGCATATAAGAAAAATCCCTTATGGGGAAGATGTAACTTTTGGCTCCTCTGCATCCTCCAAATGCCCCTAACCAGATTACTGGAGGCTGGACAAGAATACCAGGAAAACATCCCTGTAGGCTTTCTCCTCCTTGTGGATCCTCTCTAGGGATTTGCGGTTATTCATCGTCAGAGTAAAACTGGACAGGGTGGACCTTACTTCTGACATCACACAGTTGCTCATAGGCTTTTAAGCAACCCCTGGGCTGGAGGCAAGTCTGTAGAGGGCACTCTGCTTCCCTGCAGTTGAAGCAAAATCTGCGCTGTGTGCAGCTGGAAATGGAAGGGGTGTGGGAAGGATGCGAAGAGAGTGCAGGACTCTGCTCTGGTAGTTAACTCAGTGAGGAATGGGAAACCGGGTTCTCTGTGTCTCCATCACCACCTTCTTTTCCTCCACTGAGATGGAGCTGTGCCTACTTTGAAGAGCCAAAGAGGTCACGGCATGTATTCCTTGTTACTCAGGCTGGGGCAGCTCTGGGCAAATGCAGAAGTCAGAACTTCTTCACATCCCTGGAGAACCTGGGAGACACTTACCAGTGTTAGATGCCTTCAGGGTTAGGAGGCCACTGAACAGGATTTTTCATCCTTTTGGACTTTAGTGTTTGTAGTTTGCTTCAGTTCTTTGGATCTGACCCAGGCTTAAGTATTCTCCATTGCTTCCTATGGAAAGCTTATAGGCCAATCCAAGACTTACTGAAATCAAGTCTTTCCAGGAAGGCTGGTCAGCAGGATCTATCTATAAACTTCCAGCAGAAACTAAGTGGCTGGTTTATAATCACATAGCAAAACACAGGAAAAAAAACTCTGCTTGTCACAGCCTGGAAGAAGACTTCATGCAGCAAAGCTAAAGAGTGTTCTTCAAGGAGAAAAAATGTAAAGGCTTCCTGATTGCTTTATCAGCCTCTACAGTAAAAATAGTAATTACTGCAATTTAAGACTAATGAATAAATCACTGTATTAAAATATGAACAAAAAAAGTTTAACAAGCAATCATATGTCATTGTTTGGCAGCTCTGTTACTAGTGTGGGGGCAAAGTAAGTTATTCACCTAACCTTTGCTGCAGCATCCATTGCTTTGGGGTTTTTGTTTTATAGAAACAAGACGTTACATCGTTTCATAGATAGAATCGTCTCTTTCTGTTCTCCAGGAAAGTTTTGTTATACCGTGTCAGATGTCTATCTAGTTAGGCTCATATGCCGCAATTTCACCAATCCTACTCACCCAAGAAAACGTCTGTGCAGATTGTTCCGTGGAAATCATACCTGCATATGGGTTTTGTCACGTCACAGCTATGTCATGGACAGATATTTTCCAGCTCTGTCCTACTCCCTTTACCACTTCTCTCATTTTACCCAACGGCTCCCCAGACCGAATCAGCATCCTTCCTCGTTTGTCTGCAGCTGCTTTCCCTTTTCACATGATGCCACAGCCTCCTGCCTCCCTTCAGTGCTCCTCTTCGGCTTGCTTCCCTTCCAGCTCCTCCCAAGAAGTGACAAAGAACATGTTACCCATGTCTGATGTACTTAGTTTCACTAGTGAGAACTTCATGTCAGTCTTGTTTTGTCCTGAAAGAAATATGTGTAGCTTCATTATCCTGGTAAACCGTTTGGTTCATTTACTCTTGCCTTTCCTGTGCAAGGGCTGACGTGCCAGCCCCCAGCTCAGTTGTGGGTACACAGCACAAGCCATAATTTAGAGGAAAGTCGTGGCTATTGACCACTAACAGTACAGTTGTTGGTGTACGAGCTATGCCTTTACATTTTTCTTAGAGATGGAAAAAGTAGTAGCTGAGTGAGTCATGAAACCCGATGTAGCAAAATTCAGTTGTAAATGAAAGAGGAACGTTTCCATATTCTTCATTTGGCTTAATTCCTGTGCCTAATGGCTGTGTATATACCATAAACATTGTGAAGGAGCAACCATGGAAACACTTGTTTTCTTGCATTGCTAAATTTACTCTGGGTTGAATATTAACACAGCGCCTGGCATTACTTTAAAAGCAAAAATAGCTAAAGCGTGACTCACTCTGAGTCATTTACTGCTAGTCCTGCTATACTGCCTAGAGCTTGACATTGAACAAGTTGGCAGCCTGCATTGCTACATTTTTTTCTAGGAACTTTGAACACATTTCATTCTTGTGAATTCTCTTGTGCAACAATATTAAACACAGCAATGTGTTTATTTTGCTTCCAAAGTCGAATGAATCAGAAAATGGTGAAACAGAGTATTTTTCTTGGAGTTTCTGGAAGAGCTGGATTCTGAGAATTATTTTTTCGCTGCAATAACGGAATGATTGCATGGATGTTAAAAGTTAATTACATTTTATTCAGATAATATAAGATACACTTTAAACATTTTAACATCTCTTTTTTTTTTTTATTTACTTGCATTTTCGGCAAAGGCAGACGTGGAATGAGAAGGCTCAGCCTGCAGGTTGGGAGCGTTTTCTCGTTAGCTGGCAGAGGCTTTATGATAGGACGGCAATCAGCTCTAAGGGGCAGACAAAACGAGGCAACTGTGTCCCTATTGGGCTCTGTATTTAAAAGGCACACCCTAAATATGGTGCTTGGTTTCTGACAGTGAGTAGTTTGCTGGCTGCCTGTGGGAATGCCTATAAAAGATCAGCTGATTTCCCAGTCAGATGGGAAGGGGTAATGAGAGAGGGCTGGAACCAAAAGCAACTTGCTGAGGCAACCATGTGATGATATCCTGAAATACACTGGCAGGGCCAAATATCACTCTTCAGCATGCTAAAATTTTGGTTCGAGCTAAATGTCACTTCCAACTAAAAGCCACTTCTTAGAACAATAGATTTCTACTGAAGAAAAATCTTATGCTATCAGCATACAACCTCCTGCCTGTGTTTAATGGAGGTACCATAAATCAAATTAAAATACTAATAATGCAAGTTCAAAACAGCTACAAAAGTAAAATCCACATGTCTGGGTACGGTTGAAGAGCTTGCTGTGTATCTCTGCCTTTAACTACAGACAATGGAAATAGAGACTGTATGGTACCTTCTTCTGTACACTTCATAATTCATGCTGTTGCAGGCTCTTTATAAGCTAAAGCCATTTTCTCTATCTAATCTGCTAGAGCAACTTCAAAAAATTCTCTTGAAGTGGTTTCCCTATTAAAAAATCTCATTATGATGACTCAAGAGAGAAGTAAGAATTATTAATTAAGCCCATCAGTGACATCCTGTGCACTGTCCTGATGTGCACTGTCTACGTTATTTCAACACGGATCTGTGAGTAAAGGTACAAACATAAATGCACTGAAGAGACTTCTGTATAAAACTTAACATTTTTCAGTAAACTTAACTAAGGTCAAAGTAATCTTTATTCTAAGTTTTCTTGATTAGCGATTGTACTAAAAAATGATACTGTACTCTTTTCCTAAACCCAGAATTAAAAAAAAAATGTTATATCAAACAGTGTAAAGTGGGACAGAGTTTTGATTTTTTTCTGTGTTACCTCTTTAACAGTGACCCCCAAATCACTGTTATTAAAATGGTTTCAGTACTTACTCATGGTATACGCTCTTTAGCAATCTCTTCAAAGCTACTGAATAAGCTGTACCTCAGCCACACCTCCAGACATGTTATGCGGAATATAGACATGAGAATTTATGTTAGGAGTAAGACTGTGCCATTTAAAAGACAGCTTTGTGTAGGAGGTTTTTCTGCTCTGAGGATCATCAGAAAGATTGGAACTGCCTAAGGCATGATATCTCTTGGGCATCTCTATACATGTCGTGTAAGTAATGCCTCTATTAAGCTGTAGCAAATTATTCCCCTCACATATACTTGTGTTTCTGCGTACACATTCACACACACTGACACAGAGAGTATGGGCAGGGCAGTGACGTGGAGTCTTTCTCTTTAAGGCTTATCAGAAGACCATGTGCTGAGCTCGAGATTGAGCAGACAGGAGCACGGTAGTCTAGCACTGGATGTGAACTGCATTGCAAAGTATTAACTGTTCTCCATAAATGCCTAAGAAATACTCTGTGGAACTGAAACCAAAATCCTGTTCCACGTGCATCCTAAAATGACAGACGAAAACTCTCAGTTCTCATGTCACTTTCTGTTCCAGTTACGAATCCAAGATGGTTTCTTTAATATCCTCATGTGATGGAACAAACAGACCACATTATACAAAGCTGTAAATCATGCATGGTGCTGAAAGAATTCTTACCTGCTCAACCACTAAAGGACATGAGGATGTCCATCTTGTTGCATTCTTCTTCTGGATCTTGAAATGTGTTTGAGGTACAGTATAGGAACAGATACGTCTGTGAGATGTCGATAGAACAGTGACAGGGATTTTGGACTAACAAATTGTGTTCTGTGGATACACTCAGTTTCAGTACTGCTTTCAACAGCAGAACACAGGCTTTTATTCCCCCCTTGATTCCTTGATTTTAGCAGGTACATCTAACCCGAGGAACTCTTCTTCATATATAATTGATGGGATGATTAGGATGTGATTCCTTGTTCCCATGAGTTGTGAATAATATCGTTACTACTAAGCAAATTTACCATTAAATGTAGCACTGGCATAGCATGAGCTACAGATGGCTGGAAAAAACTGTTCTTTGTTGTCTTCATCAGCCTATTTTTTATGTGACTGTGCCCTTACAGAACAAACTTTACTGACTAACATTGCCCTGTGAGCCTTTACTCTTAAAAATAGCCTTTTTTGTCTGAGGTTGATTCACAGGCATAGTCATACAAGATTCAGCAGCATCATTGGACTGACTATTAATCACTGTCACCTTTTGAGAAGAAGAGACTGTATGTTAAATTGCTCATTTCCAACCAGCTGCCAGATTCTTTTCTTTTTCAAAAGCCGTTCATCTAGCAGATCTCACTGCTTCTGGTTTTTGTTTTTTCCACATTTAAAAAAATCTATGGCAAGACTTTTATACTAACGGAAGCAGGTGTTTTTGTGAAGTGGTAGTGGACGAATTTGCCCTGAGATTAACTACAGACCAGAAACTGAAAACAGATGTTTGCAATTGAAAAGATCTTCCGAGTCATGAGAGTCCTCAGCTGTGGGAGAGCCAAGTCACCAAAGCTGATGGGAGGGAAGAGATGGGCTTTTCACTAAGCAAGTTAGAAACTCCTACTTGAGTGCAGAACTAGCTTGGGTATTTCAGATCAGCTGTACCCATTGGGAAAGTTAAGATAATGAAAGTTAACTTTCTGCATCAACAGAAAGTTGATTACAAAGTTAACTTCTTAAATCCACATTTAGGACTCTAAATCTGGAGCCATATTTTTAGTCTATATATAAACTGTGAGTATCACTTTAGCTCCCTGATTGAGAAACTTGATTATCCTCTTTATTACGTTGCCCTCTGTATGTCGGAGAACGTCTGCAGCTCGGGATGAGTGTCTGCAGACATGTGCAGACCTACTGAGTACCTCTGCCTGCGTTGTCTCTACATCTAGCCGGTGCAGTGCCATGCAAATGTGGCTGTACAAATTCTGAATCAGCACGAGTCTCCATCATTTCACCCAAGGGAATGGGCCAAGGTGCTCTGTTTACACCTACCTATGTAGATTTGCCCTCAGATTCTCCAAAATTCCAGAGAATGAAGACTGTAATTAGAACAATGTGCTCATGCTTCTGTTTACATAGATGTCTCTACATGTGGGTTAATTTGCTTTTACTGCTTGTTCCTCCTGAGTGGAGGTCAAGCCTCTGCTTGAGACATCAGCATGATTAATATTACAATTCATATCTAGCACAGCATCATTATTGGGTTTTTTTAAGCAGGTAAAAATAGATAGCAAGAACTGTGAAGCTTTTAATAGGCTGTGAACCTGTTCTTTAAAGAGGAACGACAGAAAAAGAAATCATTCTGTATGAAGAACTTATGAAGCTTAGTATAAAATTGCTTGAGTAGACTTGTTTGTTTAAAGAAAAAGATCATGATGTTTTCAGCTCAGGTATTGTTTTAGAACTTAGTAAAATACTACAGAATGTGAATCAGTCGATGGTTATCTGTGATGAGCAGGTAAACAAAAGATTTATTTCCCAATGGGTTTTTCATATGATGGTGACAAACTCCATTGCACAACAATGGTCACATTCCAAAGCTGCAGCCAGGTTCTGGAGGGCTTAATTTCACAACTGCTTACTGTGTCCTATTGCATTACACTGACCTTTCAATAAAGAAGGGAGATTGCTGGTTTGTTTTTTTGTTTTTTAACTTAAAAACTCAATGAGGATATAGTGCAGTGCCCTACTTCTTCGTAGCAAATGTTGTCCTTGGCATTTTTAAACGATGTCCCCTGGCAAAATATTCAGAAGCTTTTGTGTTTCCTACCTTTTTATTAATCTTAACATGTAGATCTCCTTAAGGTTTGCATTTACCCTGGCAATTCAGTTAACTGTTAAAAAAACTAATTCTGATATTGAGAGGATGATATTAAACAGCTGTTTTCCTGCTGTAGCAACTTCTGACATCAACAGAATAAAATTATTTAATTTTTAGTTGATGTGTGTTGGCTTTTTTCAAGGTGAAATCATGAAGCTCTGATTTCTAAAATCGATTTGGTTGAAAATATAGCTACAAGGCAAAAATAAAATCACGTTAACATGATATGAAATATGAAGTATATAAAAAGTAATCTAAATATTATTTAGTTCTTGGCTGTTAAAATTTATTTTGTGCTCGTGACATTCCCTACGTAGTGACTTGTTTTGGAGTTTGAATTTTAATAACATGAAGCACTCTGCTACAAGTACACTCTTACTTCATAGTCTGAAACAGTGATGTAAGCTTCCAAATAACTTCAGTGCAAAAGTACTAGGAAGCTGATAAATGAAGACAGTATCCAACAACCCAAGAGAGCAAGCTGAAAAGGCCAGGCCTGCCATGAAAAATATTTTACTCTTGGGCCTGGGAAGGGAGAAACCCAGCAGACAGCAGTCATACCAGAAGAGAGCAGCTGGGTAGGTAGTTTCTTACCATGGCTGGGTCTTAGATCATCTGTGTCTCAAGGGACTGTGAACATCACATCTAGACCTGAGCAGGCATTAAGTGAATAGTATCTAGATTCTGAAGCTTGAGTAAATGCCTATTTAAGGTAAATGAATAGTAACTATTAAACCCAATCTCAGCTACAGACTTGCTCATTGTCCACACTGTTTATGTTGGGCGTGAGCTTGGGTGCAGACTTGGGTCTGGCTCTGGGAGATGCCCTCAGTGAGGAAAGCTTGATGCTGCCAGCCTGACCCCACACTGTCAATCATGTGGTCTGATCTGATCAGGTGCAAGCAGATTTGAGCACCTACCAGCCACTGCTCATCAGCAGATCACATAACCTCTGCTGTTTGTAACCATAATTTGGATGCTTTGAGCCTGAGCTACAGCTGTGCTGGCAGCTGGCAGCATTCTACCAGCTGTGACATCTACAATACTTTGCTTTCAAACAGCTGTTGACCTTACAGTATAGACAGAGGGCAAGAATTACCCCTGAAATTCAGTTAGAATTAAATGGAATGTGTAACACTAGCTTCAAAGTGGTCTGTATTGTTAGTATCGATAGATGCCTTCAGAAGAGTACCATGACTCTAATGAGATTCCTAGCAGAGAGAAAAGGTCACTTCCATGCTGAAAGTCTCCCCCTGATTTCCACACCGGGAGGAAGCTTTCCATGGTGCCAGCGAGTCTGAAAGCAGTGTAGGCAATTAGCAAGAAGAGCTTGAAAATTCCATCGCAAGGAGCAAGACTGCTCAGGAGTGGAGACGCTTGGGATTTTTCAGCCTGATTGCCTCCACTGACAGGGAGGTGATGTATGCTAATTACAGCTCCCTAACCTCCTTAGAAGCAGTTGCATAAAAGCACAGAGCATCTCCATGTTGAAACGTAAGGCACTGCGGCATTCCCTGGCTTCTCTGCATTGGTATTTGCAGGCCATCTGAGCAATCCATTGACCTGCCTGGATGATGCATGGAAAGGTGTGTCCATGAGCCAACCTGTCAGTGGTTGCGGGTACAGGAATGAGAAAGTTTCTCATTAGGACATGTGGCTGAGTAATAGAACCCCTGATGTTATCTCTTTGGGTCGGTCAACCTTTGAGAGTGGCTCATGAAAACTGTGGTGCAGACGTGCTCTATAGTGCAGGTCTGATCCAAGTAGGAAGAACAAAAAAGAGGGTTTTGTGTAAAATGCCATTTCAGTTTTACCAGGTGATATGTTCTGGTCTGCTTTTCATGCTGTCTTCATTATAACAAGAAATAACAGCATTTGATCTGGAGTAGGCAATGTAATGAATTTGTATTGTTCAATAGCTCTAGGAGGGGGAAGGAGAGATCAACAAGATATTTAAATTAACTCTTTGTAAATACAAAAGTCTCATCACAGATAATGACTGTCACTTTTTTTTTTTCCAGGAATTATAATGAAAGGATGTTTTTCAGCTGTGTTTCAACACATTTTTCCAGGTGGTTCACGGAACAGATTGTTTAAGCCTTAAAATAGAAAAGCAGTCTTTAGGCAAAAAATTCTTTTAAGACACTGTCTTTAAAATAAACAACCAAAACTTGAACAAAACACCTAACTTGAAATAATGCATTTGCTCCTGCTATTTTTCTAGGCAGTTCTCTTTACATTGGTGGTAGTGTTGTAACACCAAAACGTAATTCCCTTATAGAAATTAATTCATAAACAATAATTAAATAATAAGGGATGTTTCACATCACGAGTTTAATCTGGAAAACCTTGCATATTGCATGGACTAAGCCTTATGAGACACTGCAGGAAATATGTGCCACAGCAAGAACTTCACACCATCATAAATATGCCAAGATTTTATGCAGGGCATCAGCATCCAGGCAAATGTCACCCCCATTTTACAGTGAACTTTTTCCAGGAGTTCCATACATGTTTGGTTTAATGCCTGGTTTCAACATTATTTCAGGTTAAAGTTAAGATTTATGTGAAACCTGATGACTGTAAACACAGCAAAGAGGTGTTAGTGCACTCTTTTTTTTTGGAGAAATTGCATTTTCTAGCTGGTTGGGCATTGCGTGTAATCCTTTTGTAACCATTGACACTGACAGTGTCATTTCCCCAGATCCTGTTGTAACCATTAACATTGACAGTTCTTTTACTTCTCAGTTAACTTTCTTCATGAGATGAACTGGAAAGTATTTGAGTGTTCTTTCCCCAAAATCTAGCAGAAGTACAGTTCTCTGCTGAGGCTTGAGAGTGAATATGCAATTTGCTGTTCCTGAACGAGACGTATGAATGTTATGTTCAGAAACAAGTATTTTAAGCACACATCAAAGGAAATACCAATGTGCTTTACGTGCTGTTAGAAATACATGCATCGAGTTTGAACATACTATCAACAAATTTGAAGTCTGTCCAGAAACAGTGAAGAATGCAAACCCCTGCACCCTGTGGGACTCTGCGAGACTTGACTCAGCACCATTATTCTTAAAACTTGTGTTGATGGGTTTTTGTAGTTATCAGTGTGGTATCTTAGCAGGAATGTTCCCCTTTTGCTAATGTTTTTAAGATACCATGTATATGTTGTATGTTGTGTCTACATTAATGTCTATAACTGTGCCTGCTACCTACTCCTGTTGAGTGGCGTGCCAGCCATGGTGGGGTTCACTGATTTGAACCCTGTCTCATACTCTTCCCTTGCAGTATCTCACTGTGCTTTACAACCCTATGGTCTTTCCAAAGGGTTGTAAAGCACATAGTCTTCAAAAGTCCTTTGACTTCTCTGGTCAAGAGCTGATGGATGTGTTCTGTAATTTTGCTCTCATGGTGGTGGTGCCATCTAACCAGTTCTCATACTTGAGAAGATCTTCCTAGAAGGTTCTTTCCCTGAGAAAGAGCCTGGTGCCAGAGCCCTTGCTAGACATTCAAGCTGGTTTGTCCTCACTGAGGATCTAGATACCCACTGCCATGGTGCATCAGCGTTGAGTTACAATGAGAGATCTCTAATGACAAGTCCTATAGCTTTGCTCTTAATCCCTGCCAGCTGTTGAAGGAAGAACAACAGGAGGTGTGCTCTGGGTGACATCTGCTAATTCACCTGATAATCCAGCGAGGCATTTTAACTCTTCTGTATGAAGCCAACAATCAAAGCCATTCAATGTGCAGTCTGGCTTGTGTAATAGTAAATAAATCAAACTGCTCATGACTTCACTGGTTCAGGGGGAAAAAACTGCAGTACATTCAAAATACCTGCTTTAATATTTAGGAAAATAAAACACATGCAAAAAATGCCTCTGTTGCTATTATTATTAATCTTGTATTCTTGATTTACTTCTACGAAGTAAATTTCCTGGAAATAGATTTTGTGTTAAATCCTCTTGCTCACCACTACTTAGGATTTTAAAAGTTGTTTTGATTAATCCATATTCTGATGCATGGTAGCTGCTCAGAGATTGCGTGGTGAGGCCACCCAGTGAGAGGCACACATATATGAGCATAGTTCCTTTAATTTCTCAAGGCCTTAGACATCCTTGCCAGTGCTTCATTGTAACAAAGTTTCCCTTAATTTTCATTTCCTTCATTTCTGTTATTTTCAAGAGTAGTCTTATTTTTCTGCTTTCAGTTTTACTCAGTTATTTTTCATCTTTGACCAGGATATTTGTTTTGGGATGCCACAAACGCAGACCCACAGCTGTGACAGCTGAGAATTTCCTCCAGATTTTGTCCTAAAAGAAAGCAAATCTGTTGCTGTCAGTATCTATTGTGAAGCTGTGGTTTTCTGGCACTGGCTACAGGGGAATGGTTGCAGTCGTATTTTGCACCGCTCAGGGTTTCCCCCCATAACGTGAGCAAGTGCTGTGACTTTCTTCTTAAGAGCTGGCTTAGCCATGCAGAATTTTGCAATAATGAGGCCTCAGGTTCAGTGAGCTGTTTTTCTTGTCCTGGTAGAAACTGAAAATGACTTACATTTCCAGAAAGAAGGGACCTCGTAATCATGTAAAAGACTGTATTTACAGAAAATGTCATGGAATGTGGAAAGTACTATTTCTGCATCTTTATGTTCAGTTGATATGTTGCAATGCTATAATAACTGTTTTTGCTAAACCTGAATTTCACGATGATTTAATCCGTAGTCCCTGTTTATGTAATGGAGTGATTTAGCAGAAAAAATTGAAAATGAAATCTCAAGTTCTTCACTTCAGAATTGAAGGGCACAAGTCTAGATATATTGAATAAGATCTAAATCTACAGATTTAGAAGGTTTGAAGGTGAATTGTTTATGACCATTCTATTTCAACTGTTTAAAATAGCACTTGCCTAGAGTAAGTGAAAGCAGCAGTTCATGAGAGCAGTTCATCTATTCTGGTTTCCTATCCTGAGAGAGACAGGCATACTGGTTTGGAAGAAAGGAGAGAAACCTGAGCAGGGATCATAATGTCTAAGATAAAAAAAAATAAAAACTTTACTTCCTCATTTAGAGAGGTTTGTTTATAACCCTGAAGAAATACCTTTTCAGTTCTTTTAAATCACTCTCTTGATGTTCACACTTCCAATAAGGACATCTTCATTCTGCTGCAAATGATTTGAGTGCATTCTTAGATTCTAAGAAGTACGAAGCAGCTGTTTGACACCAACAGGTTCAAGTTATCCCCTTTCAACTCAGACAGTGTAAATGGAAGTTGCAGTTCCCAGTCCATTGTAAATGAGAAGTAAAACCAGTTAGCATGAACCACCACAAAGGTGACTTTTAAAGATTGTTCTGACTGTGTGAGCAAAACCTAAACAAACACAATACACCTTTCCGACCACTGAGCCCTTTCTGTTGGTGACCTGTTATCTCACTGCGTGCTTGGCGCCTGCCTTTGTTGCTGGTCTCAGTCTTCCACTTCTCCTTGGGCATCTTTATCCTTTCATGACACCTTACTAAGTGTAGGAGAAGCTCCAAGACAAAGTCCTCTGCTCCTCCAAGTGTCTCTTGACGACTGCTCTGCTGTACTGCAGAGCGCGAGCTCTGATCTAATTACGGGTGGGCAGATGGCATGTTGTGATCGTTTTTCCTCATTGGCTGCAAATCCTGTGTATCCTATTATTTGTTACCCTGTCTTTGCTACCACCCCCAGACCAACCCACTTGTTTGTCTCCTCCACCTGGTTTGTCTTGCCTTTTAGGATGCATGCTTCAGAGCAGAGATTGTCATTTTACCTGGTATAACGCTGCTCTGCCCTGGCTGGCATTCAGGTGCCACTTCAGTATATTTATTATATCACTGTCATACTTCTGCCGAGATGGAACAAGTGTTTTATATAAAATGAGCCTCATTCTTTTCCAGGATGAACCACATGCAAATGTTTTGTGGGGTTAACTATGAGCAGAAGCTTATACCATATACAGCTAAATGGAGCTACTTTGGCAGACGCTCTGTGACAGCAGCCGGCATTCTATGAATGTAATTTAATCAATGAACTGTATTTAAACCACTGAAATTTATTCAGTCTAAACAAATCAAGACTCTTTCATGACAAACGTTTAATCCTTCAAGATTGCATAACTGGGGGATTTAAGGATTAGTTAGCTTTGCAAATAGGTCATGGAAAACATCAACATTTGGTTAAAAGCTAATCAAGCAAGGAAATAAGTAAAATAGTATAAAAGCTTTAGAAAAAGCCTTTTGCAAAATGAGTTTTATGTAATGGTACAAAGAATATTTTCTATTTATGTAAGAGATGCAGAACCTCACTTCCCCTTTCATTTACACTGCTAGAATTCAGGGGTAGCTCCACTAAACTAGCGATGCGAGCGTGTGCAGGGTTAGGAGTGCTGCATGGTGTATCTATTGTGTCCAATGCTTTGGAATAACTTCATGTAATTTTGTGAAAACTTCAAAATTACTGTTTAGAGCAGTGATTTGCAAGTATGGACACTACCAGAAGTTGCAGTGAAAACAGGGTCATAATCCCATAAGCGGGGTTATGAAAGAAAATCTTAGGAATCACAGCAGTGGGGCTGTTGACCTAAATCTAAAAATCTCCCTGGTCCTTTAGGTCTGAATTTCTTCTTTCAACTATTATTCAACTTTTCTTCCTCAATTAATCTATTTTTCTCTCTGAAATAGGCTGTCTGCTTTCCAGGACTCTCTGGCATCACGGCATGGTTTACATTGTCATATTTTATAGTATCTTGTCACCTGGGGTGATAAGAGGTTTGTTCTCTCTAGTTACTGGAGAAATGAGTTCCAAAATGACCTACAAGCTGGTGTTCAAAGTTTGATCAAGCTATGTGATACATAGAGACAGAAATGCTTTCTCTGAGATGCAATGTGTGAGTCTGTGCCACTTGTGCTTTTGAGCGTTGCAAGAAGCCAAAAGCACAGAAATACCCTCAAAACTGCAGCGCAGCTCACGATGCAAAATGAGCTCCCATTCACAGGGATTGCAGACTGCATTTTTTCGCCTCATGAAATTTCTTTGTAATACCCTGGTGCTGTTCAACATCAGCAAAGCCAAAAGTCATTGCAGCACAAGATCTGCACAGTCTTCTAAGCAAATGAACAGGTGAAAAGTATTAAAAAAAAATTATTGACTGCAGTATGTCCTTCTCCTACCTATCCTGGGTTAAAAATATGAACGTTCTCAATAATTATGTAGAGCAAAATTAGCTGATATTGTAATTCCTATGAATACAATTCCTGCAACCTTATCCTTTCTCTTAACAAAACACACATTTGCCCTGACTAAGGACTGTAGGGATTTAGGTTTCTGACAGGGTTGTTCATTTGCTCAAGGTTTTTTAGCTTTCTAAAATTTCATCGATTCAATGTAACTTGAATGTAACTTACCAATTTATCTCTTTCTTTACACAGTTATCCTTGGAACACATGTAGTGTTGTATTTTCTACCTGAAAGGGAGCTTTAGTAAGTGTCAGTTTATATTACAGTGACGATACTGAGATGGCAGCTTTGTCATAGAAGCATTGAAAAGCCAGCTAAAGGTTAGATTGAGTTGAGCATTCAAACTTGGGTAAATTAATAATGAAGCTTCTTACCAGGCTGGGAAAATGAGAAAGAAGGAAAAAAATGTGCAGCAATGCATGAATCATTGACTTGTGATCCAGCCTTCAGTGTCAGAGTCCCTCATAGCACTATGAAAATCTTCTCTTCTGTAGTTCTGTAGAACTGATTTCCTCTGTTTTCAAGTCTTATTTTATAGGCTATTATTTTCTATGCTGTGCCGTCTCACTTACCTCATTCCTCTGTTCAGATCTTTTCCATCTGATCAGATGCTTTTTTATGCATCTACTTTCTTGTCTTATTAGTACAATATGTTAGATCCTGATTCAGCGAGAAGCAGGAAGATAAACGGCCCATAATTTTGATTGCAGGCTCAGATCTGAAGTGCCCAGGTGCTGTGAGGTTGTTGAGGGGCCACAGGAGCAGCAAAGATCAGTGGAAGGTAAAGATGGCCCGTGCCACTCATCTCCCCTGTGAGCCACAGAAGTGCCTCAGAGAGGATTGGTGCTGTTTTGAGCTTTAGTACTTGAGCTGCAACGTTGTGGAGTTTGCACAGACCTAAGTTTGATAGAAGTCTATGCAAATTTTTTATTTAGAGCATATTTTAGAACTGGAAGCTCATGTGTTGTAAATTCCATCTCTTTTGTCCTTGTGCTTAATAGATGAAAATAGAGTGAAAATAACCAAAAATACTTTTTTGGCTATTGAACCAATTAAAATGAGAAGTTAGTATGTCTTAAAAATTGTGAAAATGCTTGCTGGGAACCTGGGAAAAAAATGGACAAGTTGTTGCTTTGAAATGGTATGCAATGTCCCAGTGTTGACTTGAACTATGGTGTTCTTGTTTGAGTATCTGCTATGAGACTGGCAGGGACGGCATTTCTAGTTTCAAGAACCCTAAGACTGGTCTAACACAACTTCTCCTTGTAAGTCCTGCTTCTCTGGCTTGCCATCTTCTGGGTCTTCAACACCTATGGTCTCTTCTTGGGGCAATCAGAGAACCTGTGGCAATGGAGCCTTTCCCATGCAACGTGGCTTTCAATTAGACCTTTGGGCTTCCTTGCGGCTCTTACTGCCGCAAAGTCTGGCAAGAGTAGGATCTTGTGGGCCTTGCAATGGCCAGATTTCCTAAGTCTGCAGCAGGACATCTTGTACAATGAGTCTGTTTTGTGTTTGGACACGTTCCTTTTCCCCCAAGGACTCATCAGAAAGTCAGAAACATGCTGGTGACATGAAAAAAGGTGTGTAAGTACATGATATTTTCTAGAAACATATGAAATTGGTCAACTCTATGTTTTTCATTGTAGAGTTTGTGGCTAGCTTTAGTTGATGATTAGTTGCTCATGAATTTAAGACAGAAGCATATTTGGAGCTACATCTGGTTTGTGGGGCTTTGTGCAGCATCCTGGGTAAGCTGGCGGGAATTCCATGAAATTGCAGGGTATCAGAGAAGCAGAGAACTGTCATTCAATACAGATGTCTAGAAGACATTAATTTCTGCTGTTTGGGATTTCATTTCAACATCTGTACTCAGATGTTGAATTCAGAAAATTCCACTGAGAGTATCCATCATCGTCTTTATTTTCTGGAGTTCAGAACTGAAACACAGTATTTTCTCAAGACCTCCAAATTTAGATTAATTCCAAGCATTAGTTTTAGTCGCTAATCCCCTGTGTAACTGTGTACATAAGAAGGCAGATAACGTGAAATATTTATTTGTTGAGGACAATTTTTGCAGAGGCCAGCTGTTGGGTCTCTGGTGTGCTGCAGAGAAGATGCCCTCACAGGGGCATTCAGTCAGAGCAGCAGGGTTTGATTCATTATGCATTGGAATATGATTTTGATGTTGACTTTCACATTTAGTTGTTTATGACCCAGATTTTGGTTTTAGCTTTCAGTTACTGAAGAGTTCACTGCATCATCTAATGTCAGCTAACATAAAAGAATAATACAGTAGTGAGGGAAAAAGAGACAACAAGCCACCCCGCTTGGTACTTTACCATCTAAAGACAAACAAATTAACATAAAAGTGTTTGATAACACAAAAGAAAATGTCTTATGCTAAAATCAACAACCTGAACTGCAGTCCCCACATCAAGCTATAGCTATAACTGTTTCTCTGTTAACTTGAGCAGATACTTGTCTTATTGTCCTGTGACCAATATGAGAACACAAGCACATTGACAGGTCAGTCATAACTAAATGCAATTCAAAACATAGTTGTCATTTTACAGTCAACTTTTCTATTTGTTGCGTCACAAAGATTTATTGAAGAGATAAAAGTGATTATGGAAAACACTGTCCAGTAACTATGGCAACAGTTATTTGATCTCACAATAATTAGCTTAGCATTTGGTTGCACAATACTTTCACAATACCTCCTTGGTTAGTTCATTAAACAAAATCAGCTTTTGTTTGAACTTCATGTGTTGTTTTAAGATTAGTGTAAGTTCAAAAGAATTGAAAAATATATTTTCAAGCTGCTATTGTTCATGAATATTTTATGCCATAAGTGAATTTGTTAACGTCATTGTGCAGTAACACTGAATGCATTAGTTCTAGATATATTTTATTGCTTTAACGGAAAATTATTCAATATATAGATACAGGTGTACAAATAGTGTCAGTGTGGAAGATTTGTGAGTGCCTGCATAAGTATCAATATGTGCACATGTATAATGTGGACTTAAAAGGAAATTATGAGGGCTGCAAAGGCAACCTTACAAACTGCCTGAATCAAAACTATTACTTTATCCCCTCCTCCTTCCCCAGCACAGGAGCAATCAGGCAGCCTCTAAGTTACACAGTCACAGTTTCCTTTTTCCTCCCAATTCTGATTCACTATTTTGCATTTTCTCCCTTGTTGGCTATACGGTCAGTGCCTTTTTCTTACTGCTGCTACAGGTATCGCTTACAGCCCCTGAGTTATTAAATACAAAGACTTCATTCTGTGAAGATACAAACACAGACAGAGAACAAAAGGCCCGTTTGTTGTTTACTGCAGACTAATCAAACCCTACTTTGAATGCAGAGTTAGTACTTCCGATGTGCTTTTTTTTTTAATGATACTCATTACTANNAGTATCTGCAAGCATTAACAAATTTGTTTTTACATTACCCATATGAGAGGATTATTATTATTCCCACTTGACAGATGGGAAACTGAAATTCAGAGAGATTAACATAAATGTTTTTGGTAGCTTTTGAGAAGCCCAGGCCTTGGTTTATCAAAGTAGCTGTTATACAGCAAGCAGTTCCCACTGACCTCAGCGTTTATGCAGAGCGGAGCGCAGTCTTACGTCAGGTTTCATAGGTCATCTCAAATCACTCCTCTAAATTTGGAATCAGGAAACTCCCTTCCTAACTTCCCTCTTCCTTTCTCTACCAGTCTTCTATTTGTTCCATCCCCCTCGGGCTGCTTTTCCGATCTTCCTCCAGGCTTGCAGCTTATCTTGTTTTGATCAGAAAGCCTCTTCCTCTGCTTGGTCCACTTAGTTCAGGCAGGGGAACGATCATCTCCCTTTCTTCTCTCTGGACTTATGCCCAGTCTAGATGAAATCTCAATATAACGAAGTCCGGAAGCCCAGAAGAGAATGTGCAGATTTCAGCTTTTTGGAAAGTTAATGTTGGGTAAAATGGACAGATTCTTACAGGAAAGACTTTCTAAACTATTTATTCCCAACACAGAGACAACTTGAGCTTGACTTCAGGTTCCTGCTTCAACACAAATGGGTGTTGGATTTGTCCAAAGAAGAAATTGTCAGAATTACGAAGATAAAACTGCATAATTTTCCTTAGCTTTGTGATTTTGATGCTCTGGGTGAACTTTTTTGACTGAAACTCAGTCAGTCTCTGTCCAAGTGGGTGCCATTTAGCAAAATTCCAAGCCCTATATTGCTGTGTTACAACACTGTGTTATTCCACAGCTATTTCTGAATGGGATCTGTTTGTGTATATGTTTGGGAACAAATGTCATTAATTTGACTTATTTGGTACTAGCTTTGTCAGATGGCTTTAAATTGGGACATGAAAAAATGTATAGATGTCTTTCTTTAGAAAC
>VZTM01030975.1:0-17757 GCA_013400555.1 Jacana jacana | reverse complement strand
TTAGGCTTCTTCTTTAAATGGGATTACTTCTTTTTTTTATGTGTCCTATTCTAGCATGGCATTTGCTTGCAATGTGTTATATAGTGCAGAAGCATGTATGAAATTAGCTCTGAACATAATTAGGAACAATATACTTTAAAAATGCCATTGCTATAAGTTGGTCTCAGCCAGTGACACCAAATGATGTTGTCAAAATAACACAATTTTTAAAAGACTATCTTTTTGGCAAGTACACTAGAATTCAGACTATTAGAATTCCTAGTTATTCAAGTTCACTTGAGTGCTCTTGAAAACTTCATCAAATATTTTACAACCTTAATTAAAATAGAACGACTTTGAAGAAATGCTGGAGACTTTCCTTTGAATTTTTATTTTGTACTGCATTATTTTTACTGCTATTTTTACATGAAATGTTGCTTTTATGGTGGAGAGTCTAGATAAATTGCTTTTTTGTCAATATCAAATGGCATACGAAATTCAGAAATTCCAACTGGTGGGGAACTACTTGCTGAATGTAATTAACTGCCTGGAAAATAGTTATGATAGCAGGACAACTCTTCCTGCTGATGTAAAACTATTCAGGTCAATTTAAAATACTATGCAAACACAAAAAGTCTCACAATATCGAGTCACTGAAATGTAAAATTCCAGAAGAAATTATAAGTTAATGAACATAAGATAGCACATGCGAGGCAGGGAAGGGAATTGAAGAACAGTCCCTTTCACCCTACATACAGAATAGGAAACTGAATCTTGTGTTATCACTCATGGAAAAGAAAATCAAAAGTGGTAGACTTTCTGGAAGGCTCTCTAGAAAAAAACTAAAGGAGAAATCTAATTTTGGGAATTCTTGGAAAATATAGACAGTGCAGAAAATATATTTAAAAATGTATAGATCAATACTTTACCTGAATCTTGGATATTGTGTGCTGTTCTTACCATCTTAAGACGTAGGAAAACTGGGAAAGACTTTTTGAAAAAGTGAGGGAGAGTAAGTGGGTGATCAGATAGATCGCTATTCTGCCCCTCTGCTCCGCCCTGCTGAGGCCCCATCTGGAGTACTGTGTCCAGTTCTGGGCTCCCCAGTTCAGAAAAGATATGGGACTGCTGGAGAGGGTACAGCAGAAGACCACCAAGATGATTAGAGGCCTGGAACATTACTCTTATGAGGANATAAATTCCATCTAACATGAGGAGGAATTTCTTCACTTTGAGGACGGCAGTGCACTAGAAAAGGCTACTCAGAGAGGTGGTGGAGTCGCTCTCTCTGGAGACATTCAAAACCTGCCTGGACAAGTTCCTGTGCAACCTGCTTTAGGAGGACCTGCTTTGGAGGAGGGGCTGGTCCAGATTATTACCAGAGGTTCTTTCCAAACACATATAATTTATGATCAGAGGATTGGGATCACTTCTGCATGGTAATAGACTAGACAGCTTCTCTACTTTGGAAATAACTGAAAGAAGATTGGGTAAAGCAAATAAAATAATGAATTACATGAAGAGGGTAAATGTGGGACTATCATTTCAGTATCTTTTGGTAAACAAGAACCAAAGAGCTTGTGTTAGTAGCTCCAGGCAGCAAGTTTAAAACAAACAAATATGAAACACTCTTTCATATAGAAAATAATCAAACAATGTGAGACACTGCCACTAGATGTTGAAAAGGCCAAAAGTTTAACTGAGTTCAAAAAGGGATTAATGGCTGCTTTTGTTTCATGAATTGTGAAAACATCCTGTTCAGATGCAACTTAGGAAGTTCCAAAACCACTAATTGCCAGAAGATGGGAAGGAGGGATTGCTCAGCTCTTGCCATGCTTCTTATAATCTTTCCTTATGCATCTCCTAATGGCCATGTTGGGAGCAGGATAATGGGCTAGACAGATTTTTTTTTTTTTGTCTGACTTATTATGGCTGTTTTTATTTTGTAGGCGTAAAGGTTTTTTTCAGTAATGGGGAGACAAAATGGAAATTTTCAACTTGTTTTTGGAGTTCAGTAACTGCTGTCTGGAATATTATTCCTAATAGCTTATTAGGAATGACCACTTCTTGCTTTCTTTATTTTAATATATAAAAATATTAGTCTACAGATTAATGTGCTGAATGCTTAGCAAGTTTTTCTCTAAACACAGGGAGATTTAAATGAAGGTGAATAATTTATGTAATTCACCTGAGTAACCATAATTGTGTATTTTAACTAATAATGTGTCAGAAAAGCTGACATAGCTTGGGTAGTTTCCCATGGTTCTTCTGTCTGAAACGAGGTGAATGGTATTATTTTTGCCATTATTGAGTTAAGGAATACTAAGTTTTAATGAAAGAACATCCTAAATTCTACATTTGTACTTCTGACAATTAGTAGGAACAGAAATGAACAGAGAGAGTTTTTTTAATGTCTCTATCCTTTTTGCTTCTCAAAGTGAATATTGGCTTTTGGGGTTAAAGGAAATATGAACAAATATTTTTCTTATTTTATTTTTTTTTCCTGACTAACCTTCTATTTTAGTTTTTTTCTACCTGGATTTATAATATAGGAGTTTATTTGTACTTACTAGACAGATTTCATCAATTATCACAGTGCACTTTAGAAATGAAAAATGCATTTCTCTGTGTCAAATGAGTTTATGCTATACTGCATGCAAACTATGCACGTTGGTATAAGTCGTGGTCTCAAACTTCTAAAGTTGTTATTTTTGTTTATTAGGAAACTTTGGTTCAGATACAAAATGCCATAAGAAGACTACACAGATAGCAAAAAGAAAGTGAGCCACAAGAGATCATGAAATTCAATTACACAAGATTCAAAGCTGAGTGAAATAAATACCTTAAATATTAGTAGCTTGTAAAGTTTAAAATTAAAAATAGTTTCATTGTATATGGTGAAAAGGGTGATTGGCTCAACGAAACTGATCTCTTGTATCTTGTTTGCTGTTGATTTATCTGAAATTATACTTGAGGTGAGCCTCCTTTTCAGGTGTATGTTACAAAATATTGTTCATTTGTGGAATATGACTTCAGTGGTCTGGAAGGACGTTTCTTGAGTTTAGCTGATGCTCAGTGTGTAAATGGAAGCACTAGAATGAAAAAAGCCTTCAGCTGGTCATCCTTAGAGTAGCTAACGTAATTGCAGATATTGTTCTAACAGTGAGGCTTTATATAACATTACAGAGCATTACTATTGTACTGCCGAGATGCAAAATCAGTTTCCAGATTGAAAGAATGGGGACTATAATACAAACCTTCTTTTTGTCCTTTCTGCTATAGCATCTTATATAACTATGGTATATATCCAGAAGGTAGACAACAATACACTGTGCTGTCAGACTAGCTGTAGAATACCAAGAGAAACTTGGAAAAAAATAGTTAAGCCCAGTCTCTTGTGCTTTCACTTAATTTAATTTCATCTTTACCTTTCATCTTCACTTGTCCAGAATCCTTTAGTATCAATCCATCTTTCCCTGGAGGATTGGATACTAAAATTCTGAAGTATTTCATGTTAAGAAGACTTGTCAAAAAATTAAGACTGAGTCTTCAGCTGATGAAAGCTGCCAGAAAAAATTTGTTCATTGTAGATCAGAAATCTGAAATCCTTGCTGAGTAAAGCAGCCCTTTTGGAAGTGTGTTGTATATGTGAATATGACTTTTTGTGACTTTTCATGCTTGTGTTTATAAATGCTGCAGAAACAGTTTTAGACATATAAAATTCAAAATCTCCTATGCCATGAAGACTTGCAATGAGTCTTGGAACTCTTGTCCTCCTGCTTTGCCTTTATTACCAAATGAACAGTGCTGTGTTGAGGGAGGCTATAATGGGTCTAGTGGGGGACAGATATTGATAAAGTCAGTCTTTACCATGGCAACCGTGGTTACTTTCAGCAGCCATCATTGAGAATCTTTTAAGCTTCTGTGTAAAGATAAGAAAAATTCAAGTAATTTAAAAATACAACTTTCTTTTTAATAACAACTTATCTTTTTCCCTTAGCTGCATGTAACTGTCCCTTAGATGTATAGGGATATTGATATATATATGTACACTTGTTACATATCTACTATTGATATTAGAAATGTTTTCTATATTTATTTTTTATATACTTGCCAGAGGAACTGGTCTCTTTTGAGAGTTGGGGAGGGGAAATGTAAACTTAAACAATCTGGACTTACTATTAACTCTGAAAAAAATTTTAGACAGATGATTTCTGGAGATGGACAGTGTCTGTTTTGCCCTTGGTTTGTAAGCAAGAATCAGATGGGACTCCTTGGGAGAGGCAATGCTCCTTCCTTGAGGAGCTCCCTGCTGCAAAGGGAAACCGGTCCAGCCGGTAGTAGGTGAGAATCAAAATGCAGAGCTGCATATTGTGCAGATGGTCTGAGAGACTGCAGGATGCAGCAAAGGGCCAGGCAGGCTTCAGAGGGAGCAAAATTCCAGGAAAACAAAGGCATCAGGGTGTTTCCACCAAGGAAGTCCGTGAGCTAAATGAAACAAAAGCAGAAAACACAGCCTGTCTGCAAAGGCATAGTAGGTAAGGATGAATGCAGCTGTGCAAACTCTTCTGTCTGACCTAGGGTCCTATACCTCGCCTTTTTATACTGTTACACATGTTAATAACACTAGCTATATCTAATAAAACCTGGCTATTTATGAGTGTATTATTAGAGGGTGAGGATTAAGCTTTTTTATTAGGATCTGGACATCTCCCTATATGGAGAAATCCTAGGCAACTCTACCTCAAGGCTCCAGATCCCTCTGGAACTCAGGTTCCCTCACAAAGATGAGCTCAAAACAGCTCCCTACAGCTTCTATCTTGGGTTAACACATTTTACTAGCTGGAGGTATTTGCTGTAGTGCAAAAATGTGCTTTGGAAGTCAGATGTGCAAATTGTATCAAGAGCATGAGACATAAGGGGAAAGGTAAAGGACTGGTCAGGAAGTAGAATCCAGCTGAGGTTTAAGGATTATGATATGGTAGAAACTGTTTTTCTCTGTTTTGGTTTGGCTGGATCAGTGTGGATGGAAGGGCTTTGGACAGGGGCTGTTCTATAAGGCAAAGTGTCTAGAAAAAGCTGAGAATACTGTCATATAAATAACAAGCAAACATACCCATAACCTTGCTCTTCTATCATGTTAAACTCTGAAGAAACATTTATCAAAAAAGTCTAGTCTAAACTTCTAGTTTTTGTTTATCTCTAATCTCTGCTGATTTTCACAAATAATTTTATAGCAGGGTATGTGTCGTAAAAGTGGTTAGAAAACCAAAACCTGTGTTTGGAATAGAAAACTAAGCATATTGCTGTGTTACTGGAAGCAAATAGTTGTTCAATTAGTTGCCTTTGCTCAGTCAGTTGCAACCTGGTAAGTGGATGCAACACTGCAGTGTTGCTGCTAGTTTATTCTAAGATTGTCTTGCTTTACCTCATCTTCCTTTTCTTCCTCTGCCTTCTAGCATGCACTTAATTCAGGTGGACTCCGTTCAGCGATGGATGGAAGATTTGAAGTTGATGACAGACTGCGAATGTATGTGTATTCTCCAGTCCAAACCAATCAGTGTTGAGAAGGATGAACAAAATGAACTTATCCTGTCCTCCCAATATAGCACATGTGATAACTTGCAGCTGCTCTTAAAAAGAGCTTGGATCATAAGCACAGAGTTGACCAGGATTGCTCAAAAGCTGGAGAAGAATAGATGGCAGAGAGTTCACAGCATGACAGTAAGAGTCAACTGCCATGTGCGTTCAATGATAAATGAATACAGTACGTTCACCAGGAATTCTTCAGAAGAAATGCACCGGGTAGGATGCCTTACGTGTTATCATATTTGTCTTGCTTATTTATTTATTTTTACTATTTAAAACTTTAAACAATCTGTAAGAAATACTTACATATGGGTACCCTGTTTAATCAGCAATGGAAATGTTCTTGACTTATTTTGCATCTTACTTTATCATAGGCCTGATTCTGAATGTTAATAATGTTGACAAATTACGTTGATAAAAGGTTACATTTTTGAGCACTGTTGGACTAAAGTAGTCAGACGTTCTTTTACATTTCCAATGTAAAAAATACCACTTTTTGTTAACATAATTTTTATCTCTACTTGTTTTATTCAGAAAAATAGAAAAAGAGTGCTGAAATGTAATACGAAATATGTTTCTGGAGGGTTTTCAACTATTTATCACAAACAAGCAATATTTGCACTCATTCCTGTGCAGCCATCTCTAGGTGGGCCTGGGAGGGGGGCTAACAAGATGATATCCAGAGGTACCTTACCACTCCATATCATTCTGTGATTTTTAAAAATGTTGTGTATGCGAACTGGTTTAAAACCACTTTCTCTTTCTCTGCAGTTTGAAAAACTTTTAATAGACAAGTGTTCAGAATTTACAGCATTCACAGAAAGGTAATTTAAATTTTCCAGTTGAAATATTCATTTTGCAGTTTTATTATGTTGTAGAATTTCTAATGAGAAGTACAAATCCACTAATACCCTTATGTTTTAACTATGCCCCCACAGCTCTGAAAGGGTTTCTCAATATTAGCCTCTGGTGGGTGAAGTGAGTTGTTTTTTATCTAAACTGCATCCTAACGAAAGATGTGATTTATGTTGCACGAAGAAACTGGCATAGACATAAAGCTGTGTGCAAGTGGATTTTTCAGGGCTTTTAGACATCAAGGGAGAAAGTCTGGCTCTAATGATATCAGTGACAAAGTTCCCTTTAAGTTCTGCAGAGCCAAGATTTCAGCTGGTGTGAAAATTTATAATCTGAAACTGTTGTATTGCATGCTCCTGTATGCACATATGCATGTGCTAGTAAATTGAACCAAAATAAATACACACCCCTTTAAATTGCAGTTGTAAGTTTACTTAGCTCTCTGCACTCCAGAATGCTGAGACTGGAAGATAAGCCTCTATCTATCTTCTCATGATATTTCCCCTGCCTAACATGTTATCCTGTTTCCTCCAGCACAGTTCCATCAGTCTTTTTCAATTTACTTTAAACACTGTGCAACATTCTGCTAAGGGGATCATTGGGGGAAAACTACACCATCTAATTATCAGGAAAGAACATTTCTTGAGCCCTCTTGCTTTTGCCAAACCCACACAGCTCAGACTTGACTTTTATATACTGCTATGAGGCATGCTGATTTAATGAGAGTTCTGATCTCACAGCATCTGCCCTAAATCAGCCCTCTCCTTCCTTGTCTGTTTGACAAAAAGTTGTTACAGGTGGCTCAAAGGCAGGTAAAGTTGAAAAGAGGACTTGCTGGGTAGGTGGAGACAGCAATCAACTGAAATCTATTTCCTATTTGAGTGACCTGAATGGGTGGAATATGTTTTAACAATTCAAATGAATCCATTTATGTGAGGAAGTATTAGTTATTTAATTTCAATTATATAAAGTTTTCCATCTTTAACTCATTTATTCATTTACAGTCAAATATCACTGGTTACAGGGTAGTTATACTAACTCTGCTCCTGTATGCAATCCTGCATACAAGGCCAAATTTTACTTTGAAGTATGCTGATTAAATGTAAGTGAATCTTACTCATTTGGACGCACGTTCACTTTGGGTCCTTATCCTACTATTATTAGACTATGACAGAGATAGTAAAGAAATGAAAATGACTGAAAGCACTTCTTTGGTCATGAAAGGTAGATGGATATACACAGCTGCAGCTGAAATGCAGGCATCTTAGTGACTGTAACTATTAACATAAGTGGAAAATAGCAGAGTCTCACTGGTATAAACACAGCATTTGCAGCAAAATATTGCCTGCAGTCTGTGAAGTAAATTGTAAACTCTAAATTATTCATTAGTATCTACTGTTGTTTGATTTTATACTTAAAACGTGTAGACAAAGGTTTGATTAAAGCATAGTATGATGCTAATGGGACAAAGCCAGTGTCCTCATGTGAACAGTTGAATTCCCATTATATCCCCATTATTAACACACAGCTCATCTGTGACAATCAGCTTGATAATATCGTAGTTGTCTGTTTTGTCTCTTTTCCTTCATCTCTATCCTTTCTACTTCTTTTCAGGTGTGTACAAACTGAAGATGAACAGATACTGAAGTCCATGAAATCTTGTATTAGTGAAACACTCACTACCATTGCTCAGTATTTCGGCCAGTTGATAGAGCTGGTTTTAACACATGAGGCGCAGGTTAGTTTATAGAATAAGGAAAAAGAAAAAAAGTTTTTCAGAGTTATTGAATCTTGACGGAGAGAATCCATTAAGANGCATATTATTTTAGTTCACATTTTAACTAGTGCATGTTTTAGACTCTAGGAAGTAGTGATAAAATAAAGTATTGTGTACAGGTCATATGTATATGTGTAACTTTCTAGAAGCATTGCACACATGATATACAGTTTCCAGTGGTGATTAAATGTAGACAAATACACTGAGTAATTAGGTTGAGATTACAAATGTCTTAAATTTTTACCATTAGGCCATTCCTGAAATAGTAGCAAACAACTTGCAAGACAAAACAATCTCTCTTGATTTACACTGGTTTCTTTATTGAGATCTCATTAGAAATACCTTTGCACCCTCTAATCTTCCTCAAATAAGACACCACAAGTGTAATTATACTCAATTATTTTGTCCATATTTTAGAGGTGATGTTATGCTGAAATTTTGTTGTCCCTGCAGAAAAAAGAGGAAAAGAGAGGCTTAGTGAACAGGAAATAGTTAAATAGTATATATTATGGTGCTAAAACAAAAGTAATGCATGGTATTGGTTAAATTTAACATACCTTGATGCATTAAGGTAGCAAAAGAAAAGTTGTGGACCTTTCAGAAACATCACTTAGAGTTTTAAAAGGATATTACTGGGAATTGAGAATCTTCAGAATACTTTTGCAGAATTATAGTCAAACTAACAAACTACTTGCTAAATGCACTTTGGTTAGGATTTATGAGAAGTTCATGAAATGCCACATATGAGTTGTGTGTAAATACTTTTGCATATTGCAAAATCAGTGAGTAGGTTGTGCTTCTCTTCGTAATTATTCTTTTTAATGTGCAGAGCAGGTCTTCATTGCTAATATTTCTGTTTTGGGGCATGTTGACACCTATTGATACACCTGAAATCCTGGCCCCTTTTTCTTTTAAGGAATCAGAACTAATTACTCTGCATCATCTCATATGCATCTGTGTGGCTGGGCTTGGACTGGATGGCATCAATAAAAGCACTATGAAGAACAGTTTTCTGAGCTGTTCAGTTGGGCTGTGAGTCCACTTCTGCCATACAACCACGTGGTCTGTGGGTAGTTTGCTGTTCTTGAATAGACTATGTTTGTGTGAGAGCCCAGAACTCTCTAAGTTGTGTATTCAAGAGCTTTGCTTTCTAATTAGTGTATCAGGATTTTATTCAGGATAAGTTCATACTGAATTGTGAACTGTTATGTCTTTTACAGAACATTTTTCTAATGCTCAAGGTGGGAGAATAAAAAATCTGAAAAGGAAGATAACTGAATTTTGTACTTATAACAGTGTAAAATGAAGGATATTTTCTTGTACTTCTTTTAAATTTGGATTAAATATAAAAATCTTACATTTCTCCTGGAAAATGTAATTAATTCTTCCTCTAATGGTTGTATGCACTTTCAGAAAGAGTAAAATTAAATAAACTTCGTATTCTTCTGACAGCTGTGGTTCTCTGTGAAGCTGCAATGGCATACATGGAAAAGCAAGATAATTATTTACAAAGATAAAAATATTTAATAATTGCAGAAATAAAATATTCTACAGGAATTCCCTGTACTGGTCAATGACATTTTCTGTATAGACTGAGAATAGTGGTGAGACCAGAGCCTTAGAATATAGTGTTAGAAAGAGTTACAGAAATATTCATTATAATTAAGGTGGGAACCTTGTGATACAGTTGGGAACCTTGTGATACAGTTGGAAATCTTGTGATACAGTTTATACACTTGGACAACTAGTAGTCTTCTGAAAATTTTAGTTCAATCCTAGGCCAAATCCAATAATAATTTACTAATTAGCTGAAGAGTTTTTTATGGAAAGTTTTCCCACACATACCTGTTCTTTTACACTACTCATTTATTTTAAAATATCACTACTCTTGGTTATGTCTATTCAAATGCAATGAAAAATATGTTACAGGGTTTTCAGTCTGATTCCTGCCCATGTTTTTTTCCTTTCTCTGGGTAAGAAGCAAGATGACATGGATTAAATAAACTATACTTTCTACACTGTCTTATCTTTAAATATAACACTAATGTTTTTCATTGGAAGTAAATTATGTTTATTATCTTGTGTCACACAGAACCTGCTGAGACAAATAGAATTGTCGGATAGCGTGTACGTCATTGAGTCAGCAATTAGTAGTTTATTCAGCCTTACCCAGGAAGGTGCTCATCTCTGCCGTATCATAGCTAAGGTAAGGGGATGTATGGATTAAACCAAAGTAAACTATCAATACAACTGAGTTTTTTTACTTAACACAGTGGTGATTGTGAGTTTTGAAACGTATAATGCAAGATGAAATTCTTTATTTCAGGAGACAAGTAATCTAGGTTAAAGAACAACAAAATTTATTTCAAGAAAGGTTTTTTCCTTCTTTTGCTACTTTTGCAAGTCTTACCCTGCAGAGTTTATTCCCACAATTATCCCATTAGATTAAAAATAAAAATAAAAAAATAAATTAAAAAGGCTGCAACAACCCCAGTCTTTAATTTAATAAAGCTCAGTGCCTGTGCAAACAACTGCAGTAGGATTGTAGGCTCCAACAGATTTCTGGGCATTCATTTATCTACAGTTGTCTTTGTGCCATGTGTGCCACCACTCCCTTCAGCATCTTGGACACGTTTTTAGTGTCCCTCCTGACAGTAACAGCCACATAAGTGGAGAGAAGCTTTATGGTTGGCCAAGGACATGGCGAACTATGCAGAGAAACAGCAAGACCTCTCTAGCTTTGTGTACAGAGGAGGTTAGACATATTATCAAAGATGTAATTCTAGAACTACTTTATCCATTATTTTTCTTTTACAGAAGAATAACATTACAGTTACTTCTAGCAGTGTTTTCTTGTTTACGAGTAGTTGATTCTAACTTTAGGTACAAATTAATCATTCTGCCAAGATCAATGATACTGGCAATCCTTGCAGAGTGTGCACCCTTGTGAACACTTGGATCTTGAAAAAGTGAGGAAGGCAGGGCACTGTGGGATATCAAGGATAAGATAGTCACAGCCACAGTGTATATAAAAAGAAGAAAACCACCTTTCCCAAGCTTCTGGATTGGTGTGCTAATCCCTTGTCCTGCTCGGAGATGGAGTTAAACGGAGGCATTTAATTAATATTACTACTGATCTGTCTTTAAATGGATGTTTACACCACAAAAGGTACTGCTGTGTTCTGAAGGCTGCAAATGAGGTAGACTCAAACATGTGGATCCTAGGAAGGATCTTCCTGCCAGGAGGTTTAATTTTTTTCTAAATTGGTATTTGAGCTCCACTCAGTGGTATACAAAAACAGTGTTGAAATGTGGCCTTATTGAGGAAGTGCAGAACTAAAAAAATGAGGAAATTTGGTCCTGTGCTTTTTATCATTGTGTGAATTCCATAACAGTTTGATTTAGCAGAAGTGAATTCTAACCTTCCATAAATCACTAAATTAATTTATTACTAAAACCTGGGTGTGTCACAGGTTTACAAGTGAGGAAACGCATCCCCTTATGCACAGACTGCTAAGTGGTGTTTGGTCGCCAAATTACAGCAGTGATTACCTCACCTGTCCTGTGTATCTGCAAGGTGGCAGAGGAATTGTAACAGAGCAGAATTTTGCATTCATTCACTTGAGGAGTTAGCTATGACAGTGAAAGGGCAGGATGGCAGAGGGTGGATTAAAAATTCTGGAACTGCTCCCATTCACGAAGAGGCTAAGAAAGGATGCAATTTTTGCATCTCAAAACCTTCCACAGATACAGAAGTTGCCTTGAGAATTGTCATATTCTCTTTGGTAATAAAAAAAGTAGTCAGAAAAGTCAAATGTTTGTTTACAGTGAAAGCAAAACTCAACAAATTTTTTTATGTAACCTTGACAATGTGTGATCTTGTGGAACACTGTTTTTATCTTTTTCTCCTGTCCCAAGCTATAAATGACTACTCTAAAGCAAACCAAAACCTCAAACATGCAAAGAACCAGTACAGTATTATAGGAACTGTTTTCACTTTACATTTTGGTAAGAGTTTCACTCTTCTGTCTCATTCCCTTTCCTCCCCTGCCAATATTTTACTGAAATTTTTAAAAAGCTTTGAAATGCTAGCCCCTCATGCTGACGTGTCACCTATAATTTTATTCCACCTGGAGGCATTCTTTGACTTTTTTTTTTTTTTTTTTTTTTTTTATTTTTATTTTTTTTTNTCCCCCTGGGGGCTTTTTTTTTTTTTTTTTTTTTTTTTTTTTTTTAGCATGTAATTTTGTAATCTGCTGTGAAAGAGTCACGTTGCTGACTCACCCTGGCAGCCAGTTAGTCATTCTCGCTAGCTGTCAGAAGTATAAAGACTAAGGTCTCTAACACAAATGAGTACTAGTAAGGGCAAGATAAGAAATAAAAGGAGAAAACCTAATTAATAATAATTTAAAAAATCCTTGAATTCTGAGTTAATAGAAGAACTAATGTTAATCCATGAGTTTCAACTGAGTTTCAAATCATACGTGGTGCTCATCTACAAGCAGCTACATAGGTGCAGCATAATGGAATCTCCACAGGTTTAGATAATTTTAAAAGCAAAAAGAGAAAATGAGTAAAAGAACACTCAAGAAGAGCGTTTGTTCCAACTGCCAGGAAAAAAAATTTAGTTGGGTTTCTGTCTGTAGATCAGTCTCCTGCCTTTGGAACCAAATGTTGGTAAAATAATACTCTGTCAATTCTTATGACACGTAAAGCACCAAGCAACATGACTACCTTGCTGTATCATTGTCTGGGGTTGCACTGCAGGGATGTTTTCTCAAAGGTCTTTTTTATTACATTTTATTTATTAGATTGTAATCACAGAATCACAGAATATCAGGGATTGGAAGGGACTTTGAAAGATCATCTAGTCCAATCCCCCTGCCGGAGCAGGAACACCTAGATCAGATCACTCAGGAACGAGTCCAGGCGAGTTTTGAATGTCTCCAGAGAAGGAGACTCCACAACCTCCCTGGGCAGCCCCTTCCACTGTTCAGTCACTCTCACTGTGAAGAAGTTTTTCCTCATATTTAAGTGGAATCTCCTATGTTCCAGCTTGCATCCATTACCCCTTGTCCTATCATTGGATGTCACTGAAAAGAGCCTGGCTCCATCCTTTTGTACACTCACTCTTTACATATTTATAAATGTTAATAAGGTCACTCCTCAGTCTCCTCTCCTCTTCTCCAAGCTAAAGAGACCCAGCTCCCTCAGTCTTTCCTCATATGGGAGATGCTCCACTCCCTTAATCATCTTGGTAACCCTGCCCTGGACTTTCTCAAGCAGTTCCCTGTCCTTCTTGAACTGAGGGGCCCAGAACTGGACACAATATTCCAGATGCGGTCTTACCAGGGCAGAGCAGAGGTGGAGGAGAACCTCTCTCGACTTACTAACCACTCCCCTTTCTAATACACCCCAGGATGCCATTAGACTTCTTGGCCATGAAGGCACAGTGCTGGCTCATGGTCATCCTGCTGTCCACCAGGACCCCCAGGTCCCTTCCCCCTACGCTGCTCTCCAACAGGTTATTTCCCAACCTATACTGGTACCTGGGGTTGTTCTTGCCCAGATAAAAGACTCTACACTTGCCCTTGTTATATTTCATTAAATTTCTCCCCGCCGAACTCTCTAGCCTGTCAAGTGATCCTGGGATTATAAATTAGATGTAGTTATTAAAAGTCTACTTTTAAAAGTTAAAAGTTACTGTTAAAAGTAGTTTTAAAAGTTAAAATTTACTGTTAAAACTAGTTTTAAAAGTTAAAAGCTGTTAAAAGTTGTTAAAAGTTAAAAATCAGTATAAGGAGACATCAAAACCCAGAAATTATAAATTTTGGGTGGACTTGGGTAACTGTCAAAAATTAGCATTGCTTCTAGTAAACTGATTCTAAATTGATTTGGTTTCATGACAACCAGAAGAATAAGTAAAAATTAGTTCCAAAGTTATAATAAACAATGCTGGGACACAGAGTAAATCCATTTTACTGGTGATAATCAGTCTAACAGTAACTGTATTGAACAGGATCCTATAAAAATGGAGAGGCAAAAATGAAGGTAATTACAAATGCCATGCCTGCTTATCACACCCTTCTTTGGAGAAGGCTTGACTATTTGAGTTTCCTATGAATGTGTAGCAGATCACTTGCTCTGAGATGCTTCTAATACATCTCGGCTTTACCTTCTTTGTATGTCAGTTTCTTTTCTAGCTGAGATTTAGTTCAGAGATTTCTTTGGAGATCATCTTTCAAGCTAATTATAAATGTTGCCCTCCATCATGAGGAAAGGCTTGATGAGAATTCACTGAATTTTGAGTCATTTCAGGCTGAAACTGCAAAATATTACACCTTAGAGTTGGATGCCTTTTCTCTCCCCTTTTCGTTCACTCAACTTACCATGCACAGTGGGGCTTATACTCATGACCTCCTTCACACTCTCTTTGAGATTGTACTTCGGGTGATTTTGTTATCTAATTCTGAAGAGCATATCAGGGGTGTCTCCATGAAATAGAATTCGTCCTAATGCAATATAGGAGAGAAGTAGGTCATCCAGCAGTAAAGAAAGTTCTCCTTTCTTTCAGATGCTGCTTCATAGCATAGTTAGAGCCTGTCCTAGGTGAAACATGAATTACAGCAAGAGCAGGGTTTCATGTGTTATTTGGTCAAAAACTGGAAATGCAAAAACATCTGCAAAGGACAAATAAAAGCAAGCTTAGATGTCAGGATCTTTTGAAAAGGTGCAAATTAATCTCCAACGCAAGCAAAGCTCAATGCTGTGATGTTTTTTTGTCTGAATGGTACTGCTTTACCCATTTGACAAATTAATCTGTCAGATGGAACAGTTTTGTCATCATTGCAGAAGATACAGGGAACAAATCTTGAAAAAGGAGAATAAATCCTGAGGAACGTTGAGATCCCAGTGAGGTGAGGGTTTCTGAAATGCCATATGATCAGGCTCAGTACTTCCTGTCTATTCCGTATTTCGCTTGCAGCTCTCTAGGTTCATTATTTCTGATCAATATTTTACAGCTTGTTAATGGCAAACAAGGCACAAAATATAGAGTTTAGATCTCTCCCTGACAAATGCATTGATAAATCACTTCTTGTCCATCAGAGGCAAAAGCAGGGCACCAATCTGTCATGCAGAAAGCTTGAAGGAAATGTGCCAACATCACTTGAGCTTTACAAGTGTTGTCCACAAACTTCTGTTTATTATGACTAAAGCAGAGAACCAGATGATCTCTGATTTCACTGAACTGTGGGGACTTTCAAGTTGAAAATATATTTTCTTAAAGAAATCCCAGTTACCTTAGGTTTGGAGACAACAACATAATAGCTTTTTTTTTTTTTTATATTTTTCATAGATAATTTAATTACTGCTGGGTAAAATACCAAAATCCTGTTGTGGAAGGAAAAATAAGGCTGAATTTATTTTTTCTTTGTTAGTGTACTGCCCCTATTTTTATTTGAAAGGCTCAGAAATTTCTTTTTGCAGAAGGCTATATATAGCGGTGCTAGACATAAAATAACTCATACGGATACATGTGCACTTCTTATGATTCCAGAAATAAATTTTATTCTTAGCAAACCACAGTAATCCTACTGTTTTCACTGATTTCACAGAAATTACATACACATTTACAAAGACATAATTTAAAACTTCTATTTTGAAAAGAAATATAAAGGTGTTATTTTTATTCTGATTTTCTTATAAAACCGTATCTGGTTTTGTTAGACTGAGTAGCTTTGCTTGCTCTATTTTTTTCTACTCTGTTCTAGCAGAACTAGTATAAAAATGTAGAATCCTTAAAATGAGTGAAATCTGAATTGGTATCTGGAGGTTTTATGTCAGTACAACCTATTGAGCTTTGAAATAACAGGCATAGTTGAGAATAAAGATTATGTCTGTGAATTGGAAAAATATTTTTATATAAAGGCTACTGAAACAGGCTTAAAAAAAAAGTGTATATTACATTTTGTCCATGATTCCAACTATTTTTAATTTACTACTGTAATCTGACTACTTTAGTCTGAGATCTTGCATCTTTTATCTGTCATTAATATTTTAAATGCCTTCCTCTTCATTATATGTCTGCTTTTGCATAATATAAAGCATCTGTAGTGTACCTGATGGCATAACACTTTGAAATAAAGAACAACACAAAAGAATTTCCCACCACAAGAAGTGCATGTATTGTCTGTATTTATTTATTTATATCTTTCTGTTTCTTATGTTTTGCTAACACATGTTTACAAGCTGTGTTGGAAATTATTAAGGGTAGATACTTTAAGGATATATTCAAATCGTTGGCTGTAAGGATGTATATATACTCAAATCTTTGTCATTATTTCCATATTTAAAGAGGAAAGTCTAGTAATACAAATATTATGTGTTAGAGAATGTATATATGGATTGTATCTGTGCAGAACTTGACACTTATTTCCAAATTATTTTCAGTAGCTTTTTGAGCATATGACCTTCTCTCTCATATTTTAGCATTGTGTAAATACTGTATGAAACTCAGAAATGTAAAGGAATGGAAAGCATATACTAAAAAAATCTGTTTCAAACTAACAGCATATGGTTGAACTATCACTTAAATGTCACTCCAATTGCCACCTGTTGATAATTTTTTTGTAATTTTCACATGAATGTCAAGTTTAATTTAAATCGTGCTTCTAATTGGTAAAAGTCAATCATTTAAGCACACCTCCCACTGAGGCTATATTACTTTTTCATCACTTAGTGTATAAGCATTAATCAACTTGAGTTCTCTGTGTGAGCTTAACATCCTCTTTGTTGGTGTTGTGATGGTAGCTAATTCGGATAAATTACTAAAAGCATGTGCCCCCCATCACACTCTCAGTTAAATACTAGGGAAATATTCAGTTCTGCTTTTCTGATTTTTCCTTTTTCCCTGTAGGAAGGTGGTGTAGTTGCTCTATTTAAGATCTGTCGCCAGGATTGTTTCAGGTGCCTTTATCCTCAGACACTGAGAACTTTGGCATCCATTTGCTGTGTAGAGGAAGGGATGCACCAGCTGGAAAAGGTAGGCACTTCATTATCAACTGCATCATAAAACAGACAAGTCCTACTTTAATCTCTTCTGGGAATTGATAACTTGGTGATGTTTGGCGCTGTGCTCTATACTATGCTTGGTTTTTCTTGCTGAACACATCTTCAGTCTTTACAAAATTAGTTCCAGCAGTGATATTATCCGATTCAGTTGCTTGCACAAATAAGCTTCCTAAGTGGCGATAATTTTAATAAAACAGGTGAACAAGTTAGTAACTACGTCAGAAAAAACCCTAGGGAAATTATAACATCTGGACTCTCTGAAGTGTTTGTTTAGAAACTCTGGTATTTCAGATAACTCTTAAAACACAGAAAGCTTTATACCTCTTTAAATATTTTCCTGGTGCTCAGGTAGGGCACCTATTTGTGGTACTGCAGTACCTTTTAAGCGCTGTAATTGCACAGAAAGAACCGGGACAGATAAAGCAGCTAACCAATAGAAAAATGTGTCTGCTAATCCGCAACAAGTCTCATAAAAGCCAATTTTA
>VZTM01030952.1:14941-33874 GCA_013400555.1 Jacana jacana | reverse complement strand
CCTTCACTTTTGCAAATTTTTACTGTTTGTATGATTTCCAGTCCTCCCTTTGTGATTTGATGTGTTTAATGTTTTGGGAATGTATTTTCTTTGATGATGTGGCCTGTGATGCTAGCTGAGTTAGCCCTTGGAAAGTGATACTTTGTGGGTTTTTTTCTGTTAAGGGTTTTTATTTGTTTGTTTTTTTTTTCTTTCTGTTTATCCTTGACAACCTTTCCAGATAGTGTAAATCTGGGACCTTGTTGAGCTGATAAAGTGATTTACTATTACTTCTTTCAGCAGCCACTTCAACTTCTTTGGCAATATTATCCACATACTTCCTCTTGCCTTTTACCTCAATTTTTTACTGCCCTGTCCTTTCTTTTATACAGATTTTTTTTGCCTGCTTTTTATTCAGGAAATAAGTAATCTCCAAATGTGTTTTTGAAGTGCTGATGCTTGCTTTGGCACGTTTCCTTTCTTTACTGTAGCTCCACATAGCATCTCTTAGCAGATCTGTAAGTTTACTTGTCTGGAAGCCACCTGCAATTACATGGTGTCTATGCAAAAAAAAAAAAAGAAATAATAATAAAAAAATTCACATATTCATGGTGCTTTCTTGTGATGGATTCAGGTGGTGTAGTACTTGAAATCTGGTCTTCAGTTTAATTTGAAATGGCTGCTCTAATGCTTTTAATTTCAATTTTTTGATAGTGCTTTTGGGTGGAATAGTTTTTCACTAGTTATAAAACTTGTAAGCACTTTTGCCAGGATTTCCCCACTGATTTTGAGACAATCTAAGCTTGTCTGTAGCACTCGGCTTCATTGTCTATGTCCCCACCCTTTGTTCAAAAATAGGTTATAAACTGCAGGGATTTTGCAATTAAAAATAATTTATAAACTTACTTCATCAAAGTTATTGTACTGAGAGAATAGCCACACTCTTTTCTTGTGTTCCCACAAAAGGCCATGGCAGATTATCTTTTATAGGACACTTGCAGTACTTTTGTGGTCATGGTTGTTGCTATTGTTTGTTTAATTGAAATTAAGATGATTGCAGTTTGAGAGCTTGATCTACAGCCAAGGGACAAAAGTCATTTTGTTAAGTTTTAGACAAATTGTTTCTCTAGAGCAAAATGCAAAAAGGCACAGAGAAAGAGGAGGCATTCTGCTGTTTGTCCTTGCTGTAGCAAACGCTGGGGGGTAAGGATGCCTGGGGCTTGTAGGGAAAAGACCTGGCATTCTCTTCTGCATTGCAACCTGGCAAGTGGCTATAGAACACCAGTCTGAGCTAATGTATTTCCATTTGGAATTTGTTTTAGAAATAAAGTAAACTTCAGGGATGTGGAGAGACTTTCACCTGGAACATTGTTTTTCCATGTTTTCTTAAAAGGCTGTATTGCTTGGCTAATAGCTACACTCTGGCTTGCAAAGAAGCTTAAAAACTATGTTTGTACTGAGTTGTATGTTTGTCAGTTGTTCTATAACATACACTCTAAGTAACACATTACTAGACAGAATCATTATGTGTGTGACACTTTCAGTGTACAATACTAAAGAATAAAAATGAGCAATGTA
Source organism: Jacana jacana (assembly GCA_013400555.1). Lineage (NCBI taxonomy): Eukaryota > Metazoa > Chordata > Aves > Charadriiformes > Jacanidae > Jacana > Jacana jacana. The sequence continues at coordinate 32,317 of VZTM01030952.1, read as the reverse complement.
TGTTTCCTCATCATAAAAATAAGTATCCTACCCCAACAGATCTTCTGAAATGTAAAAGTGAACCCTTTAAAGGGGTCCATTAAGTTGTAACATGCACAGCTAGATATGCTTTTATGCTAAGAGACGAGAGCTCATCTGTNCCTACTTCTGCTGGTCACACTATTCTTTATGCAAGCCAGGATGCCATTGGCCTTCTTGGCCACCTGGGCACACTGCTGGCTCATGTTTAGCCTCCTGTCGACCAGCACCCCCAGGTCCTTTTCTGCCAGGCAGCTCTCCAGCCACACTGCCCCAAGCCTGTAGCGATGCATGGGGTTGTTGTGGCCCAAGTGCAGGACCCGGCACTTGGCCTCGTTGAAGGCCATGCCATTAACATTGGCCCATCTATCCAGTCTATCCAAGTCCCTCTGTAGAGCTTCCCTGTCCTCAAGCAGATCGACACTCCCACCCAACTTAGTGTCATCTGCGAACTTACTGATAGTGTTTTCTATATCCTTATCTATATCATTGATGAAAATATTAAAAAGGAAAGGCCCTAGTACTGAGCCCTGAGGAACACCACTTGTGACCGGCCGCCAGCTGGATTTAACTCCATTGAGCACCACCCTTTGGGATCGTCCTTCCAGCCAATGCTGGATTCATATAGCTGTACCTTAGCTCTTCATGATTTCTTTCTGAATACAAATTGGTTTTAGAAATATAATATCAATGGATAAATATTAAAGTTTTGGCAGCTGTATTTGACTCGTAAAGAAGACATGAGATTCATGGAAGGTAGACATACCTGTCTTCACAATGAAATTATTACAAGAAAATGAAACACAAATCACCCCAGTTTAAAAATCTCAGAAAAATAGAAGAACAAAGAATCAACTAATCTATTTGCAGTTAACTAACAGGTAATTAAGTGACTAGAAAGAGCAAACATGGAATTTTCAAGATAAATCATATCAAAGCAACCTGAATTTTTTCTCTGGCAGGATTCCTTGTGTAGATTAGAAGCAGCACGTCCATTCAATTTAAGGAAGCTCTCGATGCTATCTCAGGTGTCATTCAGCTAAATAAATAAATACAAATCAGTGTAGATTAAATTCCTACCACGTGAATGTGGAATTTGCAAGAAAGTCATATTCCATATATCAAAGTTTCCCCCCAAAATGGAAAAATATGCCAAGTGGAGTTGTTCAGGGGTCTCTTCTGTGTTCATTAGTTTTCATAGTTTGATTAATAACTTGACTTATGGGATGGAATATGTCATTAAAGTTCCTACTAAGAAATTAATCTTAGATTTAATAATTTCATATTATAACTAGCTGATGATATTAGAATTTTTAAGTATCTTGACCAAGACCAACAAGGTTTTGAAGTATTTAAAAATATAATTCACTCACAGTGTGTAAAACCCACTACATGTAGGTAGTAGTAGTTTGAGACCATGTTTTTTTATGAGATGAAATATTTAGTTGTGATCTGTACCTAAGATAGGTAAACATGTAGTAGGTCTCAGAGTAAGCCTGTCTGAAATTTTTAAGAACAGATTAGAAAAACATGTCTGAGTGATGGTTTATGTGTATCTGATTGTACCTACTGGCAATGGGGTACATCAAATAGGCTCCCAAGTTTCCAGTCTTCTATGGATTCTATTATCAAATGAACCTGGTATGCTTGGCGAGAGTCAAAGCCGTAAGGATCTGAGTCTGTTCTAATGTCATTTAGCTGTCGTGAGTGGAGGTCTGGTTTACGTGAGTAAAAATGAGCTTCAACTTAAGCCCTATGTGTGGGGCTTTCAGAAAATCTTGATGTCCATCTTATTTACTCTGAACACAGGTAGTAAAATGTCCACTGGAGTATTGTGTCTTGAAATGAATACTTTGGAAAATCTTGCTCTGCATTTATCAGATTTATTTCAATTTTATTTATGGATCAACATCACTGAGTGTATCAATAGCCCTGTGGTTTCCACATCCATAACTGGATGTTGGTACCAGCGGGGAAGGCCTGCATTATTCTTCAGGATGCTGGTTGCTACTCTTTCTGTTCTGAAGGCTGTTGACAGATGAATTAATTCCCTCTGTTCTTTTCTTTCTTTAATGGCATGCCCAGCTAATTTTTTTTGCCTGTTACTTTCTTCCTTTATCCTTTGTTTTTCCTCTTTGACTTTCCTGTGTTATTTTTCTTCCTTTAACTAATCTGCTTCCTCTTTCATTTCACTTCAAAGCTGCGTGCCTCCTGACATGGGCAAAGACGATCTGCTAATGGCAATACTCTTGAAATGTTGCTGGTCTCAGTGTGAACAGAAAATAATTACATGGCTTAGTTTCTCAGGCTGTATTAGAGCCAGCGCTCTTGTACAAAGGTTCTATTTCTGCATTAGCAACTCACAAAAGCACAGCAAAGCAGAGGAGGAAAGGTTGGGGCAGGACTCCAGTGTATCCAGAACTTAAAGGTGGCTCTGTGATCCATTTTTACTGCTAAGAAGCTCTCCCCTCAGATATAAACACTGCATTGAACTACAAAAGCTAATTTTACTGGAGCACAAACTAGAACTATGAGCTTCTACCAAGGAGAAAAATTCCCCTTATCTGCAGATTAAGACATATGAGTCCTCTTCTCTACATATTGCACCCTTGCACGAAGTGATGCAGGTTTGGTCTTATTTCCAATACTCTTGTTTTGCTCCTATTTCCATCAGTACCATGGCCTGATGTGCTGCAGAGACCTCTGCAATGCATCCTGCATGTCCTTGGATAAAGCGCCTGGGAAGATTTCGTCACCTCAGTAACAGTGAAGTTATTGTTTGCTCTTGCAGTAGGTTTCTCACTGTGTGTGTGTTGCTTGCTCTCTCTGGCTGCCCCAGACTGCACTCCAGAACCGTTTCTGTGCTGAGCAGGATTATCTGCTTCGAGGGGGAGACACTCCTGTCTCTTCTTGAGTGGGCAACAGCCCATGCGCCAGGAACAGGAGCCGTTTCTCCCTCCTGCTCAGTCTCAGCCTTTCAAAGTAACACAGGATGCAGTAACTGTGAACAAACCAGATCCATCCACTCCAGTAATTTTCAAGGATCTATGTACCAATTTATAATCCCTACAGAACATTTGCCTTGAGGTCTGAAGCGGGCCTGGGGAAACACATCCACCATTCATCTCTCCCAGATTCTTTCGAGCCTGTCATAGTTCTATGTCACACAGCCAACAGATTTGGAACACCGTCATAGGAATTATTTTCTCAAGCTGTGAATTAAAACTTGTATGAGTCTCTGGCATCTTTCCTAAGGTGGCTGACTTTGCAAAAGCCTGACTTTTGTATCTAGAGACACTACAGAAAAATTGCCAGACTTTGTTCTTTAAGTGGGAAAATGTCTTTCTATATGACCAATAGCATTTCAGTCTCACAGCCCACTCCTGAAGGTGGACATGTGATTCACATTGCTGTGTGTCTTGAAATAGCCATAATGGATGCATGTGCATTCGAGTTAAAAATTGCATATTTTTGACAACTGCAGCCTTTCCCATTAAGAATTTATAAGATAAACACTTTCTATATTTGGAATCCAACCTCCCTTTTTACTCTTTGAAGAGGTCAGACTTTAGAACATGTGTGCAGTGAAATTTCTAATATTTACAGGAGTACTTACAGATGTTTGCATTAAAATATAAGCCATAATAATTCAGTTCATACTAACAGCTAGATTATGTCAAAAGTCATATCCTGTGACAGGGAAGGGGGGGAATTGTACAGTAGTGCCTAAGAATCCTCAATTCCCTCCTTTACACTAGACAAGTAGTAACTCAATTGGTAGCAGCTGTGGATTAATACCACCTTTTCACAGGTTCCTTAGCACTCAATATCACATTAAGCAGTACACAAAACCTTCTCATGGTCCCTTTTTACTGTGTCCCCCTTGCTGCAGTGGAAAATATGTGGACATATGGTGGTATTTTTGTGTACTGACAGCCCATGAAAGTTCTTAGTTATGTCTTGCTGAAACATTCAGTTCAATGGGACTTAGCCTGTCAGCTCTGTCAGTTCAAAAATAGAAGAGGAAATTTGATTTGAAGTAGAAAAACTGGATGCAAAAATGAATGAGGAATATTTTAAATACCAAGAGTCCAACTGAATTATTTGCAGTAACTGAAATATTTTTTTGGCAATTTTGCTAATTTTAAACTGAAATAGGCTAGAGACTTTGCAATTTGAGAAGGTGAGAGAATTTTAAAATGAAAGCTCTATTGAACTATTGTATGACTTAGAAATTAAGCTAATGTGTGTTGTATGAAATAATTTCTATTAAACCATTGTCAGATCTATTCACTTTATACACAGGAGTCATTATATTTGAAGCATACGGGAGAATTAAATTCTAGTCCATAAGGGAAGGCACAGTCATAATACCTGAGTTCAAGAGCACAACCTGTTCTGATGTTTCTTTTACAATTTAAATAGAAACAAACATGGGCAAGTAGACATACACCAGGAACCATTACCCCCATGTCTGAGGAAGCCGTGGGGTTGTGATTGTACAGCATGATGTGGAACTGCAGGCTATACCATTTGGCTCTAACAGGAGGACAAAGCTCCCATTGCCTTCTTTCAATGAACTGGTGTTCAAATAAATCTGAGGAGTGCATGTGATGTTCTCTTCTGTGAAAGCGCTAACATTTTTTTCTTCTTGCAATGATATTTTTATCCTTTTCTGTGAGAAACTTGAAAAAAAAAAAAGGTTCAGCCTCAAGCTTCAGAGGAACTTAAAAGTAAATGTGAGTATGTGTCCCTTGATACTTTTAAAGCAAAAGTTCTGCTTTCCATTTTAAGATAGTTGATTGCTAGTTACGTTGCAGAGTCTAGCTGTGAACTTTGGCTTTGCTTTGCCTGGAGCTTCTAGCTTGTTTCAGCGCAGAATATGCAAAGCATTCTGGTACATAAATCTCTGGTCTCCAAGGAACCATCTTTCCATATCTGACATTAATGAGGTACACCTGCACAGTGTTTGACTATTACACAGATCTCTGCATTATTGCATTTATCAGAGCTATTTGAATCTAGCAATACACCGTAACTAAGACAATAAAAAGGGAATAGTTTGCTCATTAGGAATGCAAAAGTTTCAGTGTTTTGGCTTTCATTCTTCGTAACATCTGTTGTACAGCACTAGGTTTGATCAATGTCTAAATATTTGCATACACATTTATGAAAAGAATTGTCACTAGGGAGAGAAGGCATATAATTTCATATGCAGTCTGAAAACTGGTAAAAAGAGATGCTGCACCAACTTCCTGCATTCTATTTAAAATAAAAGCAATTTATTATCCTTTTTTATTATTATTATTATTTAACCAAGTAAACCACTAAGTTGCTTGACTGAGTATGTGTCTATGTGAAAAAGAAATTCAGAAGGGTCAAAGATAAATTTTAAAAACACAGAATGAAGAAAGGAATGCAAGACTTCCAAAGCCAGCTGGTATCTATATCTTCACCTGCTTTCTGTTAGGGTGAATCTCTATCCTAATGCCTGGCTTTAGACTTCTATTTGAGTAGAAATACTTTTGTATAGAACAGTGATTCTGGTCTAGACCTTGCAGAACTGAAGTACGGCTAAACATTTCCAAATCTGGGAGACTGAAAACTAGATCAAAGATCCTCAACGATGAAGGCAAAACTGGGTCAGGACTTCTCAATAGCACAGACAAAAGGGGGTTAGGGTTTCTGAACAGTGCAAGCAAAGTTCAGTTTTGTGGAGATGTGGTTCTGTCAGGACTGGGGAAAAGCTGTTGGGTGGGATCACTGGAAGCTGGAGCAGTAAGGAGGGTGCCAAGGAGGACAGGGAAGTTGAGAAGGAGAAAGAAAGAGGGCTGGGGAGAGTGAGAGAGAACAGGCTAAATCAGTGGTGTTTTAAGGGGTTGTGAAATGCTGTGTAATTGTTTTTTTCTCTCTCCTGCCTTCCTGAAAGTATGCAGCCTTCTCTGCATCTTGATTCCATGCAACTTTTTTTGGGCTTCCACCATCTCTTTTCTTCCCAAATTCCAGGATTCCCTTTTCTCCACTGTACTTCATTCCTTCTACTCTACAGAATTTTCTATACCTGTGAGGATGAGGGGAGTCCAGAAAGCCACAGCTGTTTCAGATTTCATTCAACTTTGGCGACTCTGGCAAAAATATTGCCACAATGAACAATTTGGGAAAAAAAAAATAATAAATCTTTGTAACTGGTTTTGATTTAGTCAGAAAAAAGCCCTGAAATATTGTTATCATGTTGAATGTACTTAAAGCAAGTCTCCATTAAGGAGCATATTGAATCAACTGATTTACTGAAATGCATTGATGAACTAGAGACTTCACTGTTTTATATCAATGCCATCTGAATTCAGTGGAGCAACATTGCATACACCTGCAGATTGTTGAAATATGAGATCACCTGGAGATATTCAAGGTGAGGCTCGATGAGGCTCTGGGCAACATGGTCTAGTTGGGGGTGTCCCTGCTGACTGTGGGGAGATCGGACTGGATGACCCTAGAGGTCCCTTCTGGTGTGAAACATTCTATGATTCTATGAAATTAGAAACTCATTTGACCTTGAATACAAAGCAATGTAAATGAAAGGTAACTTGGCTTCTTTGGGATTACTGTAGAATTTTTGTAGGTAGGAAGAGTTTTGCTCTTAGAGGATAACGCTGGTAACATTTGGATTACATTCATGACTTAGTTTTACTTGCAAATGGTATAATTACTATTCTTTTTTTCCTGCAAACTTCAGAACTGCAGTGAATCGTAAGCTTTTTTAAACTTCATTTCAGTTAATGATTTAAATTCTAAACATATATTACTATCTGACAGCTCCGTTCCCCCAGTTTCCTTCTCCAAACTAATAATGTCACACTCGCTGTGACTTATTCTTCACTGTTCTTTGTGCTGTAATCACTGGTACAGATTTTGCATAAGAATGTGAAGCTTCACTGTTGTTTATCAAACTGGTGTTCATCAAAGACCAATATTTATGTTTAAAGGATAGTATTGCTTGTGTATCAATTTAGATGTCTTTGCAGAGTAGTCTGCATATCTTCTTGACTGTATACTGAAGGGAGATCATATTTTCCTGTTTTATTTTCACAGCTTTATCCTAAAAAATTGATCCTGCCTGCTTATATGTTAATTTACTGAAATCAGTAGGACTTGAAGGGTGCTAATTTCTTTTATGTATTCAGCTTTTGATCTTTATGTTTGAGCAGTTTGTGTGTGTTTTTAAGGATTAGGATAGGAAAAACACTGAGACTTCTGTGGCAATACCGACTCCTTCAAGAAAAACCTCTCGATGTAGATGCAGTGTGTGTCCTAAACAAAATACTGGGAAGGATTAAAGTGTTTTCAGTTTTATGTTGCTGAAACCAATGTTAATAGATTTGTTATTTTGCATATAGCAGTTTACAGTATTTGCTGACTCTGTTATTAGCTGTGATTTTTCTTCTTGCTTTTCATCTATATATATATTCATTAAGAAAATTCACCAGGGGATGAACTTCAAAAGAAAACCTAAAAATTATATTTCTTGAGAGGCAAGGATGACTATTTATTTTACATAATAAGTTATTAGGGGAATAAGTAAATAAGTGACATTTCTATAGAAAAAAGGATAACATGCAAATGGAAATGTAAATGTCACTGTACTCTGCTGCTTTTTGCTTATCATTGTGTTCTGTTTAGAGGAGTAAATAAATGGCAGTCTGTTTGAACCATCAAGGAATTGCTGTGGTGCTGGATTGCTTCCGAAGCATAATTTAGGCTGACACTGGAAATCAGCATAGTCTCTGTTTCTCAATCCTTATCCTTCCCTTCTCACCTTTATTTAAATTGTTGATGTCACTTGTTGTGGCTTTGCTTTTGCTCCAGTCATATTTTTTTTCAAGGATAAATAGTCATCATTCCCTTTTAAATATATGCTTGAATTGGTGTGAAGTTAGGGGTAGGAATTCCATTTTTATCCTTGAAAATTCCCATCTACCAGAGAAGTAATTTCCACAATGTTTCTGCACTTTGAACCACTTCACTTGCACAAAATGAATAAGAAACATGGAAAACTGATACTCAACACACCAATGGTTTCCTCTTGACATTTTAAAAATTACTTTGTTTTCTCTTTAGCCAGCTATGTGGAAGAGAGTCATCTTTGGGAGGTAATGAAGTAGCTGAGGGCACAAGCAAATAAGTGTAGGGAGGTGTAACCAGGGAACTTAAGTATGTTTGCACTCACTTTACGCCCAAATGCTAAGTATTGGCCTATAGCCACGAGTAATGGACTGAATGTCATTTATCTTTATGTTCCTTTCTCAGATTGCCTATTTTATAGTCTCATTCTTCCTTCCTTGTCTGTATTGACAAACCGCTATGACATCTGTGGGAGTGGATGGGAGCCCACAGAGAGACAATATATGGCTCCAGGCTCCCTGCCAAGGTGGATCGCAATTACAGTTATTTCCAGTTGAAGGTTCGGGTTTCCCGCCTCCCCAGGTAATAACCAGAAGAGTGAGTTCCCTGCCATGTGGCACATCCAAGATACACACAGACACTTGAACGGACAGCAGAGCCAGTAACATGCATTCACCCTACTCTAAAGTAATACGGTAGCTTCTGCACTTTAAGTCTCAGTCTAAGTATAACTTCTTCTGATATATTGAGTGCTTTGAAACTGTGTTGCTGTAGAACTCTTATATTCTGTAGAATTTTTATATCACAGTATTTCATATTAGAATAAGTTGATGTTCTTGTGAAAGATTCTTGTTTCATTTGTGTTAAACAAAATTGTTTGTCATCAGAGACACTCACAAATTCTTTTTGGTGAACTTGAAGCCAGTGAAATGCCTGCCATAAAACAAATATCCCAAAGAGCACATGAATCCAGCAACAAAACTGTTTCTAATCAGGCAGGGGAGCAAGTGGCACAAGCCAAAACTCTACTCCAGCAACTATTTGCAGCCTCTGCAACTCTCAGGAGACTGCTGCTATGTTACAGCTTCTCTTTCTTGGTAATGGGATCCACAGAATGCAAATCAGAAAATTAAAAGTTAAACAAAATTGCATTACAAAATTACTGTTTGCTATGGTCAAGGGTCTGTGAGAAGATTTTGTCCAACACTTGTGACCTGCCACGTCTTGGTGAGAGATTATTTTCAGCAATCAGACTGAAAGACAGAGAAAGTGGTTTTGGATATTGAAGGCTGCTGATGAACATAATCCATAAAGTGAAGCTACAAACTAAGTGACAGGAGAGGTGTCTACTGTATGAAGTTATTAGATTTCTCTGTCAGGAAAATTTTGAGGATTGTTCTGCAAAATAATACCTTGCTGGTAGTCACCATTCACGGAGATTGGTTTGATTTCAAATTGTCCTTTCAAATTAGAGTAGAGCTCCTTTAAACTTCTCAGTATCCTGACAAACCAGGTAGTGTCCCTCTCTTACACAGAACAAGTTCTGATGGCATAGGTACACAGTGTTTTAATATCACTGCATGAGGTACAAATACGATTCTATAGGAAAATTCAATAGGAAATGGGTAGCTGTGTGTTTAAGCATCTGCTCAACTATAAGTTATCCAGTTCAGTCATTTTGCTTTACCTAGCCTACTGAAAATTGATATAGTATTCAGAGGTATAATATTAATATTTTTATCACAGGTTAATCTTGTAATTAATTGAATTAATATTAATTTGTGCTGCAACTTTTTCCATCTGTTGACTTCAAGAATTAAAGCATATTCCCTGTGTCAGTCTGTGTAGCACTGGAGATAGTGTCTTGAATTTCAAACATAACAACCCTGATGGGAATGGTTGAATTTCTCTTTGATTTCTACTCTTCTGTTTTAATCAAATAGCAATTTTCCCCAGTAATCTATATATGTGATGCATTCTCTCACCATATTGAAAGTATTATTAATTAAATGTTTCTAGAAGATTCTGTTTAATAACCAACAGAATATCAGCAGCATGACTTTGATCTCCCCCCAAGCTCTAGTATAACTGACTTTCACAAATTCATTCTCCTTTTTTCTCATATCTTGCAACAGATTTTATTATGCATTCATTCTGCTCCTGAAATGTAATAAATATTGTATCACTAGCATTTAAATAGGGCTTACGAGCAAGAGCAATTAATTTCAAAAAAGTCTTTAAATTTTTTTTAATGTTTTTCTTCAGGAATACATAATGTATAATAGAGGCAGATAGAGTAGCAAATTAAATACATTGGGATAATTAATAAAGTAAAATAAATTAAATTTTGTTCAGAATCATATGTCAGTTAAATATTTTGCCAATTCATTTCCCCACTTAAATTTAGCTTTGCCATCTCAGCTCCTTTATTAAAATTTGTTTTTTCTGGCATCTGTTAGTTAAGAACATAGACCTCAACAATAGCAGAGTCAGGAAAACCTCCTGCTCACATGCCACTGACTGCAAATTTGCTTATGTTGTATTTGGATTTCTTTCAAGGTGGGCTTTTTTAACTCACAAGACTCTAAAAGAAACTGTCATAGATACCATTTTCAGGAGGGACTAGAATGGACTGCTAAAATACCCCCATTCTTTAAGTTATGTATATAATCATCAAAGGGTTTAACTTTTTTGCTTTATTACTTGGCAGTATGTTTCTGTTATTCAGTTTATATTGTAAGCATTCCATTAATCTGCTTTTGACACAAATTATATGAGTTATATCCTGTCTTTATCGTTATACTCCCTTTTTGACTTCCCAAAGGAGTTTTAAAAATAGGTTCTGTAAATATATTATCTCAGTGACCAAATTCACCAACCAAATATACCAACCAAATTCTTATTCTATGATGTACCCTCTAGTGTCATGACTGTCATGTGGTTTGCCATATAGTGACATGCAAAAAGTGTTTCACCTTTTTGTTTCAGATGAGAAGAATCACTTGCCTCAACCTGCTGGCTTATTAATTAAGTGCATATTAGGCTGTGTGAAGAGTTGGGGTTTTGTTGGATTGTATACATAGTTTCCCAGTGACTATTTACTGATATTGAAAAAAAATAACCCCAAAACCCCAAGCTCAGAACAGTTAAAAGTAAAGTTGTCTCCGTACTGTTGCAGTGTTGTTCTTGATAAGGAATGTCAAAAGCTTCTTATTTCCATTTTCCGTTTTGATGGTAGAAGCAGAGTGATGCAGTGAGCATGGTACCTCAGCTGAAAGACCAGTGCCAGAGCTACCACTGTGATCTTTTTCCAGAGACATTTGCTCTGTCCCTGAAACACAGTACTCACAGAAGAACGGTACGTGGCAAAATGATTAATAAAAACACAGAGCTCTTTGAACAGAAGCTCGATGGCTCACTGGAGGGCAGGTTGCATACTCAAGTTTAGACTTTTGCCTAGCATGGTGTCAATGCACATTTATACTCTCTCACTTATATTTTCCAGTCATAACATAAGTGGGTCTACCTTATTACTGCAGCTGTGCCACCACTTGCAGAGGTTCTGTGATTGAAACTTGACTACAACAGAGTCTGTGCTGTTTCTTCTGTGTGGGTGTGTCACTAACTCAGTCAATTCGTCTGACCCTATTCAGAAAACAGATGAAAAATTCCTTACAGAAGGAAAGTGCTGATGGCCTGAATAGAGGGATTTATGAAAAGTTCACATAATCAGGTTTTCAGGGTGAAAAGGCAAAATTTTTGTGTGGCCTGATTTGTCCTTTCTCACTGATGAATGTATTTGCTTTGAAGAAAATGGGGATAGTTTGTGAGATTATGAGACACTTCAATGAATAAGGGTCCTGTAACTTTTCTACAGGATTTATAGGAATAGGAGACTAATATTGTATTAGAGATTTTATTTAGTTGTGAGTGAGGCTGAAATATACTGAAGATGGTAAATTTGATTTATGAGTTGGGTTCTTGGAACACAGCCTGCACGTGGCTTCTCTATATTTTTGTCTTCATAAATTGTCAGTCTGTCTCTGTTGGCGTGAACTGAGTATCAATGAGACTATGTTGCTTTACTTAAGCTGAGCACTCGACCCTTCTTCTTCTCCATTGAACAGCTGGCTAAGTTCCTGTACTTGCTAAAACATGCCTTTCTCCATGTACCCCCTTCTTTTGCTCCTTGCTCAGCAGAGGCCCATTTGCTGTGAACCAGGTTGTCTACAGATCTACCAGTTGGTTTGCACCAAGGAAGAAACTTCAGTATTTTGCTCCTCTGGGTACGAGGAGTAAATGGTGCAATAGTATTTTGACCTATATAGTACTGTAACGAGTAATTATGTCTATTTTTACCTCAAATGTTGCGTGAAAGGTTGTTATTTTACTCAGTAAATCCAAAACCTCAGGAAGTAAGTGGTTTCTGCTTATTTGTATGAGAATTATCATTCAGACTTAATGTATTCCAGTGTGGATGTCTTAATTTGATGCTTCAGCAGAAAAAAGTTTATTAAGTAGACCGAAAATAATGGCATGATGAATTTGAAGTTCCCTGGGAATGCTATTTTTTGTAACTTTTGGGAATGGTTATTTTAAGAAGTTAGTGGAAGTTGCACTTATCCAGAAGTAGAATTCAGCCCTACAATTTAATAATTTGTCCAAAATTTAGAAATTATAATGCTGTAGTTGAGAAAAAAATGAAAGCTTCTTCCAGTGTGATCCCTGTGTCTAAACTGACAAATGTCTGTCTTGTTTACCTTTTCTGTAATTAAACTTTATGTTATTTTAGCCATTTTAGAAGTCGCTCTTACTAGTTGTAGAAGGTTTTGCATCAGAAAATCTTTAATAAAGGCAAAAGTATTTTAGTACAGCTTAGATTAAAATTAGTCCTTATTTTCAAGTAGTCGTCATAGAATCATAGAATCATTTAGGTTGGAAGAGACCCTTGGGATCATCAAGTCCAACCATCAGCCCTACTCTACAAGTTCTCCCCTACACCAGATCCCTCAACACCACATCCAATCTACTCTTAAACACAGTCAGGGATGGTGACTCCACCACCTCCCTGGGCAGCTGATTCCACTGACTGACCACTCTTTCTGTGAAAAACTTTTTCCTAATGTCCAGCCTAACCCTACCCTGCTGCAGCTTGGAGCCATTGCCTCTTGTCCTGTCGCTCATTGCCTGTGAGAAGAGACCAGCACCAACCTCTCTACAATGCCCTTTCAAGCAGTTGTAGAGAGTGATGAGGTCTCCCCTCAGCCTCCTCTTCCTCAAACTAAACAATCCCAGCTCCCTAAATCGATCCTTATAAGCCTTATTCTCCAGACCTCTCACCAGTTTCGTTGCCCTCCTCTGCACTCTCTCCAGCACCTTGAGATCTCTCTTGTGCTGAGGTGCCCAGAACTGGACACAATACTCAAGGTGTTGCCTCACCAGTGCTGAGTACAGGGGGACAATCACCTCCCTACTTCTGCTGGTCACACTATTTTTTATGCAAGCCAGGATGCCATTGGCCTTCTTGGCCACCTGGACACACTGCTGGCTCAGTCATGATGATGCTGTAACACTCTATTTTGATTGGTAGAGTCCCCTATTTAATCTAATCTTCCTGTCTTGGTGTAATGGTTAGTCCTTTTTACTCTGTGTAGCTTTCATTGCTTTCGCATCGGCCAGGGTGTGAAATATATTTTCTTCTACTGTTTAGTAAATACTTAGGTTGTTTTAGATCACAAACAGACAATTACTTCAGAGTTGATGGCTCCACCTGTTGGTGAAAACACGAACTTTAAAATGAACCTAGAAATCACCATAACAGTAACTGGAGGGTAACTAACAGTTAGTTTACTTTTTATATTATTTTCAGATAACAAATTTATTTTAAATGTAGAAATTAGACACACTACCAGAGGGCCATGATGTCTTAGTCAAAATTCCTTCTTATGTTAGCATGATAGCATGTATTCCCTGATAATTCTTACATTTTTTGCTGCTTATTATTAGCAACAAGTAAAAAAATCAAATGAAGGATAAATTAAAAATTACATTAAAGTCAGTTTCTTTCATCCATCACTACTTTTAGTTATTTATAAGCTAAGTGTATGGAAATGATGCTAACAATATCATGACCACCAATCTTGTACTCACTAGGGCTACCATCCTTCTCTTGAGTTCAGTGGCAACACACTCAAATGAGACTGAACTGATATCAGCATCAAAGAAATTCAGTTTCTATCTTAGACATTAAGTTTCAATGCATAAAGGAATTTCAGACCTTGTATTTAATTTCTAGCTTATTTATCATTCAGACAAACTTTCCAGCTCTGGGCATCAACCTGCGAGGGAGATGTTAGGGACAGCAGTCTTGGGGAAGCTTGAGCAACTCTACCTGCAGTATGACTGGTGAGCTGGACCCAAAATCTGAGACCAATGCCTGGATTTTACTCTGTTTCACTTGAGAATCAAATGCATCAGATTAAAGCACATATAGTTTAAAATAACCTGTTGCTCTTTGTACTGGAGTAGAGCTGGGGAAAAACATTCATGCCTGCAAGCAGAAAGTCTTGTGGGGTGCTGCTCTGTTGATGAGATAAGTAAAGGAATTAGACTTTGCCTTATAAAGTAGATCAGAATAATTTGGACCCAACAACAAAAGGTCAGAGAATCTGTTAAATTAAGGCTGTTTGCCTAGTTAGATCAAAGGAGCAATTCCAATATAGCCAGAGAGCACTTTTCTGAAGTGAAGGCAGGGAGAAAGAGATGTACCTCCTCTTGGTGTGTAAACAGGTTGCTGAAGTTCTAAAATATGAGTCAATGTCTTGTAATAACCAAAATTGAATTGATACGATTTGAATTATAAAGCTGTAAGCTTGCAAAATTCTTCCTAAACTGATTGAAACTGGGATTAAAATTTAGGACTGAAAGGAAAACCACACTTGTCCTTGTCCAGTTTATTATTCTTGCCTTTTAAAAGCGGAAAGGCATGGCAAAATAACATTGTGCAGTATCTATAATGTGAAACTACTTGAAGAATGTGGTTTCTGTAGCTTTGAGCAGCTAGTTTGACTGTAAAGATCTTGAACAGATGAAATCTTTCTCCTTCCTCTTTGAATTACTCAGGCAGCTGAGAATTCTCCTTCTGAGGCTGAATTTCTCAGGATGTAGATCAAGTCTGTTGTTTCTATACCACCTGGTTCTGGTCTCCTGACTCAGCAGCAAAAAGTGCAAAAGTCATAAAACTACCGCTATCTTATGATCCTCGCCTAGCAGAATGGCTTTTGAAATCAGAGCCAACTTGAGGCCATTTTACTTACTTTGGAGGGGTAATTCCCCCTCTCTGCACAGTGTACACATCTGTGCAATCTTTTCCTCCTTCAGCGCATTCAAAAAGAGCTGGGATTCTCTAAAGGTCGTGTTCCATGTTTCTAGAAGTCAGGAAAACTAATGGTATGAATTTCCTGTGCTACACAGCCACAACAGGATGTTCAGCTCTATAAATTTGAACCGAATGTCTGCATTGCTTGGAAACGCACCTAGTTTAAAAATTCAATGAACCAATCAAAAATGCACTGGAAAATCCTAAAAGTGATGTAAGTTTAAAGCAACTTTTGTAAATCGTGGTTGACCAGAACATGAACTTAATAGCTCAGTAATTATGAAACTCAAATAAAAGAGTAGCTTGCTGTCTTTGAAATGTAAACCCAAGGGCTTGTACTTTCTACCTGAGCTCCTGCCTGCAGTAGGTAAAGACTGATGAAGTTATTTTAAAAAATAACTTCAGCTTTGTGATTAGATGCAGAACTGCTGCAACAAAAGAAACCTTTACTGCTACTGTGTTTTCTGCCATTGCAATGTGCTACTGAGTTTCAGTCTGCCTGACACCCAAACTCGGGATGCAGTCTTCACATTTTGGGCCTCCCAGGAGTAAAGCAGCATGAGGCTGCCTCCAGGCAGCAGTCAGACCTTTTCGTTGCTTTTGCAATTCTCTTATCCTGAACTTGGCTCAGATACATTACCAGGTTTATAGCACACTTTTACACATTTTTCCAGCTGGTTTTACTGAGGCATAGGTAGGTCAAATAACCTGATGCAAAGTCGTATGGAAAAGTTTGCTGATGATTCAGGAGGGTTTACTAATACTCCTTGTAATAAGATAGCCTATCCAATGTTTTTTCTTTTTTAGTAAATGCTGATTTAAAAAAAAAATAAATTAAAAATTGGCATGTTGATCTGGAGTTCATTGTTTATTGTCAGTGACTTGTTCTGCTAATCCTTAACATTCACAGTTCTGAAGTGCATGCTACCTATCTTCCTCTGTTGTTGAACATATCTTGATAATGCTGCAAGAAAGTTTATTATAATTTGAATGGTCTATGTGTTAGAGCAAGAGAGGATGCAAAAAAGAGACAGGTATGATGTCCTTATTAGTGTTTCATTGCAATGCAGAGGAAGACTTCAGGTACAGTAGAGGACAAAGAAAAGTAGAAATACCTTTACAAAAGGGAACTGAGTATGTGTGTTCAAGACTAGCCTTCATATCTTTTTACAATCCAGAGATGAAAATGCTTGCAGAGGTGAGAGAGCTAAAACCAAATTAAAGCAGTGAAGCTCTTTTAACTGACATTGTTTGGATTCGATTTAGATCTATGTTTTGGATTGGTCACTAGGTTAAGCAGTACCTGCTAGACTAGATATGTTTCTAAACTCTTCTGTGTCCTACACAATATCTTACTCAGTTGCTTTCATGTATTTCATCTAGCCAGAAATTTTAAGAATGCTCTTCTTTGGGAACAAATGAGGTATGTAGTCAGAAAACAAGCAGCTAACTGCAAAAGCACATTCTTATTTTCTCAGGGAAATATCTTCTTCTATTGTCTGCTAAAGCAGATTTAAAGCCCCAGTTGTCCAAATAGCTCACCTAACTGAATTTCTAATTGATGTCCCCTATTTTTTTCTGATAAGAAAATCAACCTGGAGGCTACTTCAGATGAATATAACTTTCATGTTACAGTAATTAAAATCTTCAATTCAGTGTGCTCACAAACAGCAATGATGTAAGTGGAACTATTGGAAAAGAACACATTTTGAGTAAGCATTAATATTCCTTTTATTCTCTTACATTTCTCCATATATGCACCACACATTCTTCAGTGTGAAAGTTCTATGGGGCCTCAAGGACTTTCATGTCACAGACAAATGTGCTTTACTCCTCTTTGTGTAAGAATAGCCCACCATGAAAACCACTCACTATTTTCTCTACTGATTTATCAGAGTTGAAAAGCATTTCCCCTGCTGGCTAGCAACTAACATTTTTACAGTAAAGCTGAACAGAAGGGAAAAGGAGGATCCCTTGAAATCCTCTGGGTGTGTGGTTGTTTTTTCTTTTTTCTTTTTTTTTTTTTTTTGGGTGTGTTTTTTTTTTTGTTTTTTTTTTTTTTTTTTTTTTTTTTTTGGTCT
>VZTM01030947.1:0-10898 GCA_013400555.1 Jacana jacana | reverse complement strand
CTCTAAACTACCAGATGTAACTTC
Source organism: Jacana jacana (assembly GCA_013400555.1). Lineage (NCBI taxonomy): Eukaryota > Metazoa > Chordata > Aves > Charadriiformes > Jacanidae > Jacana > Jacana jacana. Next base: position 10,874 of record VZTM01030947.1, on the reverse strand, counting down.
AACAATCATGATAGTCATTCTCCATAATTTTTCATAATATAGTCCTCTCTACTTCTTACAGCCAAATATGTTGCAGTTGTGCTTGAGTATTCCTCAAGCTCCATAGAAAAATAATTTCTGGAATAAGAGATTGTACAAAACAAAAAAAAAATGTTGGGAATAATTAGCAAACCTGTATCCTTAGAACTCAGAGATGCCCATGGTAGGATTAATCTCACTGATGTTAATATTTCTGGAACATAGTGTTTGAGCTTTGAGCTTTGAGGTTTGTGTTTGAGCTACCTTTCTAGACTGCCTTTATAGCAAATGGCAAGAACTGGACATTTGAGTTCAGACGTTAACTTACCGTGAAAGGAATATTCTAAGTAGTCTAGAACTGTGCCTAGAATCCTTACTTTTCCTTGTTGACTGAAGTCAACATTTTGTAAACGAAGACTAAGTATTTAGATGAAATTTATACCTCTGTTTTTCGTCAAAAGAATGCCACCCCTACTCTCTCTTTAAGTTCGTGATTATGGCAATTTGTAATCAGAGATATTAATATCCAAATACTTGATATTTTTTATTCTTAGAACATTTATGGTACAATTTGTGTTTTCTAATCCTCCTATTTTGTCTCTGTTGCCAGGAAATACTTGGATATATTATTTGTAGGGTATCTCAAAGGCTTGTCATCCTGAACTTTGCATTTATTGCTTCTAGGCAGATGCTACGTTGTCAGGATATGTTTTTGCTCTTTTTGTTCTCTTCACAGTGGAAGCATATGAAGGAGGAGAGGAACTAAGTGTAGAGAACATGCCCTCCAAATGGATAGTCATGACTCAGATGTGTTTTGTGCAGAGTCTGCTGTTTATTTTACGATAACCTTATGGCAAGAAAACAATTCCTCATGTATATACAATTCAATTATAGTATTTCTATGTTTGAACAATTCCTTTCAGCCTAGTGGATATGGGGGTAGTTTACACTTGAATAGCCTATGTGAACAAGGAATGGCAAGTGATTGTGTGTAAAGGTCTAAAGAGCATTTCATCCTACTGTGCTCACACACAGGATAAACTGAAACAAAAAAATTCACAATGCTTAGTGAAACCTTTCCAGATCACTTTTCCTTTTTTTCATTGAGGAACTAATTTAAAAATGCATTTCTTCTCCTAGTTGGGCCTGGAAGGGATGGAGACGAAAGAAAGGAAGTGATTCAGGCAAAAGTGTTACTCTCACAAATGACAATATAAAAAAGTATTTCTCACTATAAATCACTATATTGAGTATCTTATAGCCTCTTTGGTTTAGATATCAAAACAGCAGTACCTGTAGGGTGCTGTGACAGTCTGAGTAGGTAGGATAATGTCAATTTGTACTACAAGTTCAAGAGTCAACCATTAAGCGTACTTAAGGAGCCTCACCTAGCTATTAACTGTCTTGGTTGTAGCTGCAGTATAGCCTGGTCTCAGAATAACCACACTGTTCCTATAAAATGTGAAACCAAGAGGTGGGATTGTGAGTTAGAACAGTTTCATCTCGAGTAAGAATTTTGACATGAGCTTACAGCATCTAGTTTCTTTAAATTTTCTCTCCCAGCCATGATCTGCTTTTGAGGAGAGGTTTGGTCCTGTGATGGACTACCTCTATGGGTACAACCTCACTCTTTCCAAAATCCCAATTCTAATGATGTAAAGTCATATTTGCAAAAAATTTGGAAGATGAGAGACACAGGCCTGTCTAGCTGGAGTGTTTCTGCTGTGTTTCCATACCCTGTTTGGAGTATGTTGCAGTCTCTAGATTCCTGAATATCTTAGCAAAGCTGTCTTTGAGCAGAAACAGCAGAAACAAGTGGTGATAATATTATATTCTACTTTTTACAGAGGTGCAAAAGGGAATAATATTATATTCTATTTTTCCAGAGGTGCAAAAGGAGTCTCTTTCTCAACTTTACACATAAGTGGTGATAGTAGTATAAAGTCAGAAATATACCTGAGTAAGAATTTCCTACAGTCAAAGAGCATATGACCTTGCTGAGATTTAGAAAGTCATTAAAAAGAAGGACTGCCTTAGGGTTTGCAGGTTTGGTTTAAGATAGCCACAGCTGACATTCATCATTAGAGTTTTCAAGTTACATCTAAAAGGACACAGGACCCACAAGAGTACTACCACCTCTCTTCTCTGCAGTCAGCTGCTCCAAAACCCCATTCATTATTCCTTTACAATATGAATCTAAGTGCTGCTGTTCTGTGTGCATGAAAACAACTCCACGAGGAGTTTCCAAATCTATCCTGCCATTTTTGTCAGCCCTGTGCACAAATATATTCAGGCTGCTAAAACGCCTTCTGCTCCTCTCTCTGGAGAGAGTGAATTGCTGCTTCCATTATTAGCTCTGAGAAAAACATCAAAACTACAGCTAGTCCTGAATGCAGCATCATGTTCACTCACAGGATTGAGCAGCCATGCTCATATTACACACCCCCCCTTGAGCCCTTCATGTTGGCTGCCTATAAACTAGAGGATTTATTTTAAGCAGCCCCTGCTGGTTTTCAAAGCTCTTAATGCTAAGGGACCTGGTTTTTGCAAGACTTCCTTCTTGAGCCTCCTCCCAGTGCATATCCACAAGCTGACACCACATACTTCTGAGCTGTGCCACTTAGACTCACTTGCAACATTAGTATGAGCTTTACCTCCTGCTGGGATAGCTCAAAGAGCATGCATTTCACTTCTCCAGACTCTCCGTCTTATCCCATGTGATCAATAGTTATCTCCATTTGCAGTTGTCCAGTTAATGCATCTCACTATGAAATTAGATCCCCAAGAAGGAATCACAGGCTGGGTACCTCCAACCCTGAGACACTTTAAATGGGTACTTAATTTTGGAAGTTTAGTAGATGATCATATTTTATATTTTATAACAGTACTGTTTCTGTCATGCTGTATGACAACATAAAGGTATGCGTATATACAGATATATATATCTAAGCACCAAAAAATACTGCAGGGGGTCTTTCAATAGAAAAAATACTAGTCCCTATTTTCCTATCACTGGTAATGAGGGAAAAAGCTCAGCTCTGAACACTCATCAGAAGCTGCTGTATAAAGAAGAGTAATTTTTGGATAATAGTGCTGTAACATTGTTTGCTTAAACAGTTTACAGTATATGTTTTTATTAGAAGGAGAGTGCCCACAAAGCTCTGCAGCCCTTGCGGGCAGGTACATGGTGGGCTTTTCAGGTGTTTACAGCAACTGCATGTTGCAAAACTTGACAAACACTTGCTAAGTAGATGGACATGTGTTTAGAATTGTTCTGCATCTAAAATGCAGAAATACATAGTACTTTTCAAATCAGAGTATTAGCACAACTGCAGAAGAGTGGAAGTCCCTCCTGTTTTCTCTCTCCCATTTCTGCTTAGCTGTGAAAGCCCTAAGAAAGTGTCACTATGGCATTACTTTATTTGCATGCTGATAATCCCAAACTTTGGGTTCTGGTCTTTTTACCACAGATTTCACTTCTACAGGCAGCTGGAACTGGCCTCAGGGACAGTTGCCCACGGGGGCTGTGAATCTAACTGTCAGATCCAGACTCTGGTATATTAACAAAGCTCTCACACCATTGCTAACTTCTGCTGTCCCTGACCGCTGTATACAATGCTTACCCCATGACTGCTTCAAAGTCCAAGTGAAATTTGCCACAGAATTTAGTGGGAACAGAATCAGGCTCCTAAGCCTTTGAACCCGCAGTCTGTCTGGGCTGCGCTGAAGCTGCTTGCATTCAAACAGCCTGGCAGCTCTCCATCCTAGGATCCCTGAAGCTTAAGATCACTTCATTTTTCCTCTCTTTATGGATCAGAAGTAATTTTTTTAATGTGTTTTTTAGTAGGAAACTTTCCATGATATATTTTAAATTTATATACATCTATATATTTTTCTGTTGTATTTCCTTACACTGTAATGTTCCTGAGGAAGCTTTCCGGTCCAAATTTCCTTTGGCTCTTCTTCTTTGTAATTTTTTCCTTTTTTCCCATTTCTTTAGCTTGTTCCCTTCACATACCCTGCCTCCTACCCCACCCCCACCCTCACCCCTCCAGCTTGGTGCAAGGTGTTTACAAATAGTGTTTTGGTTTAGTTTGGTTTGGTTTTTAGAAAGAAAAAGCTACCCCTGCTTACTTTCTCAGTACTTGACCAAGCTCAGCAACAAAAAGTCTGCTCAGCACACAGAAAAGAGCACTGAGATAAGTTTTGGGGAACTCGTTTTAGATGGCCTCAAAGCAAAGAATAAGTAAAGATGTGCCAGGATTGGATTACCCACTGCTACATCTATGCACAGACTACACAGACAAAAAGACCTTCTTGTGCTTGCAGGTCACCGTATTAACCCACAAGGTTCACTCAACAAACACGTGTCCTTTTCAAAAGCTGCCCTTTTCTCAAAGCTGTGGTTTCTCTATCTGTGGTTTTGAGCAAAGTAAGCAGAGCTCTCTGCCAGCATTTCAGGCTACCCATCACACTAAGACATCTTGTCAGAATTCAGCCGTCTCTGTGAAGCTGCGGGTACCTCACTGAATTTCACAGAAGGAGGTACTTTTGCTTTTTTTTTTTCTTTCTTTCTTTTTTTCTTTTACCCAATCATAGATCACATCCTTGTTAGTGAGCTGGGACAAAACTTTCCTAGTTACTGTGTTTCTTTTTGCAAAGGGGAAAGGATTTTAAATGGAACCCCCTGCCAGGTCTCCTACTTACAGCTCTGTCCATAAACCAGAAGTAGTACAATATCTGCTGCTAATCCAGAAGCAATATGCTGCAGTCATTAAGGTAGTTACTTACTACTGCACTGATGAATGCACAAAAGAGAACAGAAAGGAAATTTGGCAGAGCAGATGGTGGATAATGATAGTGACAGTGAACAAAAATACTGTCGAGTATTGTGTCTGTTGGGGAGCCTGTTCCCCAATGTAAATATAAAGTAAACATGACATAGGTATTAGGTAATTTTACAATCTACTGGTTTTGGCAGCTAGTTTGGCACTGGTCATTGTGTCTATTTTGGGGATCAGCCGTATGGTCCCAGATTGCCATTTTTCCTCTGCCTTTCTTTCTCTTAAATTTCCTACAGTATATTATCACTTCATTTTAGTTTCACTTATTTCCTCTGACAGTAGAGCAGGCCAGGCACTGACTGCAGAGTCACTTCCTCCCTAAAACTCAATCTGTCCGAATGTTGCAAAAACTTTTAAAATGAAATGCTTTATTAAAACACATACATATTCAGCAGTTCACCTTCTCAAACATGTTTTTCCCCTGGGTACTGCATACACTAAGGATGCCTCTGCTCCAAGGTGGAAGATCTTTCTCTCTTAACAGGTACCCTGCCTGGCACACAAGACAAAGCTGTGACACTTGAAAGAGCAGTTTGGCATTCAGAAATAACTAAATACAGGCCTTTTTTGTGTATTTCTAAGAACTTCCTTTTGTTTTTCTCTCCTTGTTTCCAACCCGTTTTGCTACACATCTTTTTCTGACAAGTATCAGTGGAGTTTTAGAATTAGATTAGGTAACGTAGGTAAATGAAATTAACTTGGCATCAAAGGTTATCTGCTCTCTTTGCTTTTCACGCATTTCCCTCTCCTTCCTTCCTTTTTAGTGCAAACTTTCTAAAGCCTTTTCAAGATAAAAGGACTCATCTCAGGAATAACCTTTACTGAAGGTTTATACAGCCACCATTCAGGGAATGTCTGCTTGCAACAATTTTTTTCAAGCTATTTTACACATCCCTAATTACAAGCTATTAGGGATCAAATTAACTAGGTCAATTAATGAATCCCAAGAACTGAGTTATAATGTATTCATATATGGGGGTAGTAGCTGGGATTAATGAAGTGATTCTGTACTAAAAGCAACAGCAATTAGTATTTTATTTGGAGGCTGGGGGCTGAAGGGAGATTTCAGAAAAACCAAGTACTTCTGCTGCTAGCTTGATGATTTAAAACAGAGGTGTTTCCACATAAAACTTAATGATTCTCTCACAAAAGGTAACAGGATGTGTCACCTTTTCTCTGAATTTGCATAGATATGTTTATTTATATGCGTCTGTGTGTGTATAGTCATTCTGTTCAATGGAAAATCCAAACCTTTTAAAAGATCTTAACTGATTGTTGTGATTTATTAATAATTGAGGTTATTGTGATTTTTTTAATAATAGAGGTCATTTAAAAGAAAATTAAGGAGAGAACAGGCTAGTGTCCTCATTTCTCAGCCCATGAGCAAGCTCCATACATCAATGCCTGAATTATTTTCAGATGATTTAGTTTACTCCTAGACTCACATTGTAAAGCAGAAGCATAGCAGTGGAGGCCTTATGCAGCAGAAATGATCCATGGCCTCACGGGGCGCATTAGGCCACCTAAGTTCATGGGTCTGGCTTGGACACCTCGCTGAGCTATTCAGCAGCAACCCACACTGGGCAGAACAACCATTTCCTCTGCGTTTACTCTGATGTATGGGGTGACTCTGAAGGCTGATGTGAGGGCAACAAGAGATTAGCAAATACTTGCTTGTCAATCTTCTGTGATCATCAAACCCACCCAGGTCTGGACAGAAAAATGCCAGCCGCCTTTGGCTTTCGGTAATATTTTTGGTGGCAAGGATTTAGACCTAGATAGTTTGGTCAACCAGACTCCCTCTTCTTGGAGTGGAAATGGGCATTTCATCACTACGCAGCAAGCTTCTCTAATGAATGCCAATTTTTTTCTAGCATGATGCTTGCTTTTAAACACTTTCTTTTGAGAGAGATTTCATAGGGCTGACATTTTCCATGATATTTATTAATTTGAAATAGTTTTCTTAAGAAATAATAACTTCAAGAAGTTATAATAACAGCTATTTCTTACAACCTTTGTTCTTTGAAACTAGATTTGTACTGATGTATGGTAAAATGAAATATATTGTCTCAGATTTGGAGTTGATCCATATGCCAAGAATACATATTAGTTTTATTTAGGCTGTTTAAATCTTTACTTTGGTGTTTCGTGACTGAATGTTTAACTATGCATTTTTCATATTTTTCTTATTTTTTCCCCCTGAAATTTCCTAAGCCACTTAGACAGGAGATGGAGGAAATGAATAAATATCACAAGAATGATTGCCTCTAAAACAGCACTGGATTACTGATTCACACGTACCATAATTGTTCTTTCAAAATAGCACATAAAACTAGTAATCCTTCAGAGTATTCCTTCCTCATACTGCAGCTGATGAAAGATGCAGGCTCATCAGTTGCAACTCTACAGAATTCCTAAGAATCTAAACCACAGATAAGCATCTGGACTTCGGTGTTTTCATTTCCACATCCATACAGCTTTTGTGCAGTCTGGATTGCTTTGCAAAGGTGGACAAACATTACTGGTGAGGTCATGGATAAATCAGTGACTGGAGTTAGTCTTACTGAGCACAGAGGTTTGATGGGAGCTGTAAGCGATGTTTTTTCAAAGTCAAAAAAATCACATCTGACACCACCAGATGTTGTAACTGTATTTCCAGCTATGTCAGAAAGGACTTTTAAAATAATTTCCAAATGGCCAAATCATTCAATTTACTGTTTCCTTGTTTCAGTGATTCTTTCTCACTTATCTTTGTAGCTAGAAGAGGGGTAACTTAAATGAGAAGGGAGAGAAGCAGAACAGGGAAAACTGTGAGATCCTAGAGCAGAAAGGAAACGGACAACAGTGGCAGTAAGAAGGAAAACAAATCTTTCTCAGCTCCTTCCTGTTCTTGAGGAAGATAGGCTTAATTTCTGAAGGGTCAGACAGTTACAACTGGCTGCTGCACTCAGCAAGTGCTCCAGCTGTTAAGGGACAGGTGACATTAGAGACCCAAGGAATTTTTTACCCTGATTTTGCTTACTTTCTCTACTTCACTTTGCATGCTGGAATTTCTTTCACATACCATGCTTTTTGGTCAGAGCATAGTGGTTTCCTCAGACTACTGAGCAAGATGGCTAGGTCAGCTTTCTATGCCTACCTCCCACAGCATCTGTCACTGATGAACCTCACTGCCATGCCACTTGTCCCTTTTTGCTCTTTAAGGCAGTTTAATTTTATGACTGGAATTTTCTCTTTCCCAGCAGCTAACACTGGGGATTTTTCCCAATCTGCTCTCCTCTGGCCTTCCCCAGACACAAATTGGAAAATAATGACCAAAAATAGAGTCCTGGAAACATAAGACCAAAAAAAAAAAAAAAAAAGAAAATGCAGCTTCCATATAGATGACCACTAATCATGTCAGTTCTGCTAATATGATAACAGCATAACAACTGATAATATAATTGACTACTTACTTTATTTCTACTTAGAGAATGCTGTATCTTCCAACTGCTTCTGAGTATCATATGAGAGAAAATAAAGAAATTGGAATTATTCAACACAGAGTAATTAAGAATAAACATTTTTACTTTGTGAAAACTGTCTCCAGTTGTGATCTTTTGGTTTTGGGTTGTTTTTTTTCTGTTTTGTTTTGGTTTGTTTTTGTTTTTGTTTTTAGTTTTAGTTTTGGGGAGTTGGATGTGTGGTGTAAAATAAGGGAAAGTGTCAAATTATTTGGGGATGAGGCAAACGATAAAAGGATAGTGGGAGAAAGACTTTGATATCTGAATGAGCTTGCCTAAGTAAGTTGAAGGAAGTGTATCATTATTCTATTATCATTATTATTAATGTTATTGTAATTATTTTTATTTAAAAGTAGTTAGTTTGTTTAGTTATAAAATTCTGGGCAAACCCCAGCTCTTTCTCCCTGAAAATTTGCATTTAGAAAATTTCAACCTGTGAAATTTTCACACAAATATAACGATTTTTTAGACAAGCAATGAACTTTAGGTTTGAAATTTTAGAATTCATGCATTAATAAAAGCTATATAAGAAGTTCTACAGTGAGACACTTAGCCAGGAAGACAAATGAAAGAAAGTCAAAGCACTTTTGCTGCACCAGACACAATGCTCACAATTTGCTAAAAACACAGAGGTTTTGCTTTCTCTGTCACAGGAAACCTTCTGCTAAGTTTTAGATAAAAATTATTCTAGGTCAGTTTATTCCCATTTCATCTAAACCAATAGCTTTAGGAATCTAGTATTTCCTGATGTTTAACCTATCTGCATTTACAGATAGAAAGTGCATGACCTTCAGTCTTATTTTTAACTTGGCAGTGCTCTTCCAGTCTCCATAATGCATGTGTCCCACTAGCTTGATCTTTTACTTCACTGTAGCTTTAGATCTCTGGAGTTGTTTAAGTTTTAATTCATACTTCTTGAACATGTATAATGAGAAATTTGAAAATGTAGCAAGACCTCATACAGTGCCCAGGCTCTTCTAGAAATAAATTTAATACAACCATAGACCCAGGGAGTCTTTAGTCTACTGGCAACCCATATAGTTCTTCAATTAGCTAGCCCACTCAAGTCCTTCTGTGTTTTCAGTTGATGAGCTCTCACCTTACATCAGAACTTTCTGTTATAAACTGCTATCCTGTTATTCCTCAAGAGCATCCAGTTCTTTTACTTGATATCCTAGTTGTCTTTTAGTAATAAAAGTACACAGTTGAGAGGTATAAGCAAATTGGTATTTCATTCTCTGGCTTCTTGAGGGAAAAACAGACATTCGACTATTAATCATCACCTGTGTCAATAGTGAGCCTTGAATAGTAACTCATCTCCAGCTCCTCTACCAATACTGACTGACAGTTTTGTACTCTCTTCACAGATTCTTTATTCCTTTCTTAGATTTTAAATGGCAAGCTTCTTACTTGGCACCATTTCCTGAAGTCTTGATATATGAAATCCAGTGCACTTCCTTTGTCTAGAAAATCTGTCTATGATGATCTACATTTTATTAAATCCCTGATGTTTTACATCCCATTAAATTGTCTTTAAATATCTTTTCCTTCAAAATCTGTCCTAAAGCAATGTACAGAGTTACAGGCTTACAGAAGCCTGATTACTTCTCTCATAACCGTAGGCGCACCTTTTGGTGTTCTACTGTCATACCAAATTTGACTTGAAAGGTGTGTTTAAAAATACTTCTTATAAATCCTGCTAGAGAGACCACCTAATCCCCTTGATTTGAGTGTATTAAGCCTCATGACTTCTGTTTCCACTGCAGTTGAGATAACAAGGGTGTGGAAATGAAAGCTGCCATTAAACATTCTGCTTTTCCTCCCAATTCAACTTAATTGTCCTTTTTGAAACCTGAGGCAAAGTATGTTTCATTTTTTGGCCACACCTAGATTATCTTTAATCTCTGTTTTATCCTGACAGCAAAGACGCCCTACTTCTTCTTCCTTGTGCCTTTTTGCTTCAATTTATGTTGCTCAAAAGGAAATACCCTATGATTCAATATCTTCTTTAAGGCCAAACTTAGATTTTATTTTGACGATTTTAAATTTCATCTTTCATTTCTTGATTCATAACTTCTTTTCTGTTAAATCTTTTACTCAGATCTCCCCTACTTATTTCTAATAGCTTTCTTGAGGTGGTTATTCTAGTAGGTCATTTGACAGTTCTTTCAAAATTTTCTGTAGTTTAAGGTAAAATGTTCTGCAAGATTCAACATTGTTGACTTTGAAATTCCAGGCTTCTTCCATGACCAAATCCCTTGGGATTCTCAACTTAATAGACTTCATTAAAAAGATCCACTAGTTCATCAATGCTTGTCCTTATGAATAGCAAATTCTTAGTTGAATACGTGCTTTTTGTCATTTTATTTTAAGTGGACTCAGTTCCTATTCACTTTGTCTCGAGTTCCTCTTCTATGACCAGCTTTTTTATAAAATGCTAACACATACAGTGGGTGTAATAAAAAATATGTTCAACTAGGTTCTGATTCTCATTATTTTCTTGTTCTGG
>VZTM01030925.1:0-11891 GCA_013400555.1 Jacana jacana | reverse complement strand
AGTTACCCAGGTCCTCCTTCTTGCCCTTTTTGAAGACTGGAGTGCCATTTGCTTTCCTCCAGTCCTCAGCCACCTCTCCCGTTCCCCACAGCTTTTTATCCAAGAACAATCACACTCCGCCAGTGTCCTCGGGTAATAATTTGCACTGACCTCGACAACAGCCCTGAGAATGGGCTGTGAGGTGGGTTTCCTTCCCCAGGAACACTGACTGCCCGGGCATTGAGTCTTCTCCTGCCCAGTGAGGCTCTTTGCTGCGAGAGCCAGGATGCGGTAACATCAGTCGAGGGAAGCAGAACCTGTTTATGGTGCAGGGAGGCCTGGCGTTGCAAAGCCAAGGGCAACCAAAAGCCAACTGGAGTGAGGCATTCCAGGGACAAGAGCTGGGTTGAAGGAGGTTGCAACAGGAGAAAAGCTCAACGTGAGCTGGACACATGCACTCACGGCCCAGAAAGTCCTGGGTTGCAACCCCAGCTGGATGAGGAGGGGGGATTCTGCCCCTCAGCTCCGCTCTGAGGAGACACGTCCGCTCCACTGCTCTGGGGCCTCAGCACAGGAGAGACATGGACCTGTTGGAGCAGGGCCAGAGGAGGCCACGGAGATGCTGGGAGGGCTGGAGCCCCTCTGCTGTGAGGGCAGGCTGAGAGAGTTGGGGGTGTTCAGCCTGGAGAAAAGGAGGCTGAGGGGAGACCTCCTGGCTCTCTCCAACTCCCTGAAAGGAGGGTGTAGCCAGGTTGGACATGATCTCTTCTCCCAGGGGAACAGGTGATGGGACAATAGGAAATGGCCTGAAGTTGTGCCAGGGGAGGTTTAGGATGGGGATTTGGAACAAGGTCTTCCCCAAAAGGGTTGTCAAGCCTTGGAAGAGGCTGCCCAGGGCAGTAGTGGTGGAGTCACCACCCCTGGAGGTATTTCAAAGCTTGGCAGACATGATGCTGAGGGACAAGGGTTAGTGGTGGGTTTGTCAGTCTTGTGTTGGTGGTTGGCCTCCATGATCTGAAAGGTCCCTTCTGACCTTGACCATGTTATGCTTCTATGACTCTACGACAGCACAGAACTCACACCAGCTTTCCACCAGCCTTCCATGCCAAGGGGACATGCAAAATACCGTTTGGCATCTTAGAGCTACAGGGATGGAGAAAACCTGGCTGCTGCTACAGAACTTAACTGGGTAAAAGCATTTTGGACACGTCTGAGCTGGCAGCGGGAGCTTCTCTGGATCGGTGCTCTCCATTTCACAGGCCCACGGCATTCCTGGATTAGCACAACATGCTCTAAAGCTGGATTTACTCTGTCACCGAACCACGACCTCAGAAAGCCACTTCCATGCCTTGACAGGGGATTATTGTCTGGCTCAGCCTCGGCTCTGCTGGCTCAAGCCCCCCGAGAGGAGCACATGGAGCCTTTCACTGAAGTTCCTGGGAGGTCCCAAGAGCTCTTTGCTTCCCTTGGTCTTTCTTCCAAAGCTCTGCCAAAAAGGAGCTTTCCTCATCAGAGCCTTTCTCTTCCATCCAAAGGTGCTGGGCTGGTCAAACAGCCCTTCTCTGCCCCACGGTTTGTCGTCTCCCACCGCTATGAATGTTCTCATCAACCACGCATGTTCCTCAGCCACAGCCCCTTCTTTGTCCCTGTTCTTGCTGCCACAGGGAGCACCCCTTTCTCCTTTTCAAGGACGAATTTGTCGTCTTGTTCCCAAGAAAAATGCCAGTTCTTCTGTTTTAGAATCAGTTCTGCTCCCTCCTCAGCAATGCCTGAACCAAGGCAGCACGAACAGAAAAACACACAATGGTGTGTCACACCTCAGCTCTCAGAAACCAAGATATTCTCACAAATCATAGAATGGTCCAGGCCAGCAGGAACCTCTAGGTTCATCTAGTCTGGCATCCCCACAATCAGCAGGGACACCCTCAACTAGACCAGGTTGCCCAGGGCCTTGTCCAGCCTCACCTTGAACATCTCCAGGGAAGGGGCCTCAACCACCTCCATGGGCAAACCGTTCCAGTAGTCCACCACCCTCAGGGTAAAGAAGTTATTCCTTATCACAGAATCACAGAGATTCCAATCTCAGGGATTAGAAGGGACCTTGAAAGCTCCTCCAGTCCAATCCCCCTGCTGGAGCAGGAACACCCAGAGCAGGTCACACAGGAACGCCTCCAGGCGGGTTTGGAATGTCTCCAGAGAAGGAGACTCCACCACCTCCCTGGGCAGCCCCTGCCAGTGTTCCCTCACCCTCACCCTGAAGAAGTTTTTTCTCATATTTAAGTGGAACCATGAAGGAGGACATGAAACTAGTAAAATACATTAAAAAAAAATCAAATCATGGAACCATGCTTTTAAANGAGAAGAGACCAGCACCAACCTCTCTCCAATGCCCTTTCAAGCAGTTGTAGAGAGTGATGAGGTCTCCCCTCAGCCTCCTCTTCCTCAAACTAAACAACCCCAACTCCCTCAATCGATCCTCATGAGATTTATTCTCCAGGCCCTTCCCCAGCTCCGTGTCCCTCCTCTGCACTCGCTCCAGCCCCTCCAGATCTCTCTTGTGCTGAGGTGCCCAGAACTGGACACAAGACTCAAGGTGTGGCCTCACCAGTGCTGAGCACAGGGGGACAATCACCTCCCTACTTCTGCTGGTCACACTATTTCTAATACAAACCAGGATGCCCTTGGCCTTCTTGGCCACCTGGGCACTCTGCTGGCTCATGTTCAGCCCCTTGTCACCCAGCACCCCCAGGTCCTTTTCTGCCAGGCAGCTCCAGCCACACTGCCCCAGTGACCAGCTTCTCGTGTCTCCTCCTGCAAGTTCACTCAGCAAGTAAATCCGAGGCTGTTGCTGTTTTCTATCCGCACTCAACGCCTGCAGACACAGCACCCTCCTTTCATCATTGCCCTACGTTAAGCTGGAAGGAGGCGCCTGTCTTAGAAAAATTAATTAGTGCAGAAATTTGCCTGGGACACAGAGATGAAGCCGAATTTGGCCCAGTCTGCGGGATTCGGCTGAGTAAAGAAAGACAAATAGCCGTGCTCTGGGATTTAAGAAATAAAAAGCTGCTGTCAGCAGCCCCAGTGCAGCCAGACCTGGAAATCCATCCCTCTCTCAATAAACAATGGGAAGAGGAAAAGCAATTAGAGTAGACAAAGCTAATTAGAGCAGAGCAGAAGCACACCTCGCAGCCACTGCTCCCGAATCCGCATTGAAAAAATTAAAGCAAAACCCGTCTGTTAATAATAAAATAAAAAAAAAAAGGTAAAAAATTTGGGAGAGAAAACCACAGAATCGTAGAATGGTTCAAGTAGGAAGGGACCTTAAAGATCATCAAGTTCCAACCCCCCTGGAGTCCAACCCCGTGTTTCATGATATCTGTGATCTCTGTGATCCCACCAGAACAGGTTGCTCCAAGCCCCATCCAGCCTGGCCTTGAACCCCTCCAGGGATGGGGCAGCCACAGCTTCTCTGGGCAACCTGGGCCAGGGTCTCACCACCCTCACACCAAAGAAGTTCTTTTTGGTATCTCATCTAAATGTCCCCTATTCCAATTGCAAGCCATTACCCCTTGTCCTGTCACTCCAGTTCCTGACAAAGGGTCCCTCCCCAGCTCTCCTGTAGCTCCATTCAGATACTGGAAGGCTGCTCTAAGGTCTCCCCGGAGCCTTCTCCTCTCCAGGCTGAACAAGCCCAACTCTCTCAGCCTGTCTTCCTTGCAGAGGTGCTCCAGCCCTCTGATCATCTTTGAGACCCTCTACTAGACCCATGTCAAGAGGTCCATGTCCTTCCTGTGCTGAGGACTCCAGAGCTGGACACAGTTCTCCAGGTGGGGTCTCAGGAAAGCAGAACAGAGCAGAGGGGTAGAATCCCCTGCCATGACCTGCTGGCCACACTTCGTTTGATGCAGCCCAGGATGTGGTTGGCTTTCTGGGCTGCTCGTGCTCACTGCTGGCTCATGTTGAGCTTCTCATCCACCATCACTCCCAAGTCCTTCTCCTCAGGGCTGCTCTCCAGCCATTCTCCACCCAACCTGTATTTGTGCTTGGGATTGCCATGTCCCAGGTGCAGGACCCTGCACTTGGCTTGGTTGAACTTCATGAGACTTGCACTGTCCCACCTCTCCAGCCTGTCCAGGTCCCTCTGGATGGCATCCCTTCCCTCCAGCACGGCCACCGCACCGGTCAGCTTGGTGTCATTAGCAAACTCGCTGTGCATGCACTGTGTCCCCCTGTCCCATGTCTCCAACAAAGATTTTAGAAGGATACTTCATTGGGCAGCTCAATACTGCACAGATTTATCTTGCAGAGATGGGGGGACTCTGTATCAGGGAGGGGAGCCATACAATGACAGGGAAGGGTTTGACACTGAAAGAGGGGAGATGGAGATGAGATGTGGGGAAGAACTTCTTTGCTGTGAGGGTGGTGAGACCCTGGCCCAGGTTTCTCAGAGAAGCTGTGGCTGCCCCATCCCTGGAGGGGTTCAAGGCCAGGTTGGCTGGGCCTTTGAGCACCCTGGTCTGGTGGGAGTTGTCCCAGCCCGTGGTAGGGGAGGTGGAACACTATGATCTTTAAGGTTCCTTCCAACCCAAACCATTCCATGATTCTATGATCCAGGCCCAACCACCAGACTCAGCAGCACGCTCTCACCCAGCAAGCCCTCAGAGGAGGCCCCAAAGTCTTTTCCATCTGTAGGTATCTCCACCGCCTGTTCTGCATCCAAGCGCGTTTTTGACTGAAATGATCTATTTAGGTGCAAGAGAAGAACTGGAGTAGCCGAAGAAACCATCTGGAGAACTCAGCTTGCAGATTCGAGGTCGAGTAGCTTCTGCTTGCGAAGATGAAACACTGAAAAGGGACGATTAACCCTGTCTCCTGTTCTTCACAGCAAATCCTGGATGACTCAGGAGAATGTTCATGTGGTTATGTTTGTGTTGGGGGAAATGATGGGAGAGGATCCAAAGCTGCCTGTTAAAGTCCATTTAATCCCTGGATGCTGCCCAGGCCATCAAGTAGCGGTGACATTTTTGGGGAGAGGCGATGAATGCTCAGGAAGAGCTGGATGGAGATCGTGGGGCTCGTTTCCTCCTCCAGGCCCTCCTCCAGGTACTGGCTGTGAAATCCAGGAGACAGGGTTGTAAACAGAGCGGCGGAAGAATGGCTGCTTAACAGACTCCAGACAGGCCAAGAGGCTGGAAAATTGATCACAGGGAGCAAAACTGAAAGGGGAAGAGGAGGAGGAGGAAGAACAACGACGTGGGGCTGCAGCCTGGTCTGGCAGATACCGCAACAGGCCTCATTCACAGAATCATGGAATAGTCCGGTTTGGAAGGGACCTTCAAGATCATCCAGTTCCAACCCCGCCCCGCCCTGGACAGGGACACCTCCCACCACACCAGGTTGCTNGAGATCGTGGGGCTCGTTTCCTCCTCCAGGCCCTCCTCCAGGTACTGGCTGTGAAATCCAGGAGACAGGGTTGTAAACAGAGCGGCGGAAGAATGACTGCTTAACAGACTCCAGACAGGCCAAGAGGCTGGAAAATTGATCACAGGGAGCAAAACTGAAAGGGGAAGAGGAGGAGGAAGAACAACGAGATGGGGTTGCAGACTGGTCTGGCAGATACTACAACAGGCCTCGTTCACAGAATCATGGAATCGTGCGGGTTGGAAGGGACCTCCAAGATCATCCAGTTCCAATCCCCCTGCCCTGAGCAGGGACACGTNCTCTCAACTCTCCCAGCCTGTCCTCACAGCAGAGGGGCTCCAGCCCTCCCAGCATCTCTGTGGCCTCTTGTGGTTCTGCTCCAACAGGTCCATGTCTTTCCTGTGCATCCTCTTGAAGCTGGTGTGGGCTGGCAGATCTCCACCGCATTTCATCTCTCCCAGCTTGAGTCCCAATCTGCACAGTTTAATTCCACCAGAGGTGCTTGAACGCTGCCAGGGATGTGGTATGAACCAAATCATCGTGGTTCTACAGATAAAGCATAATCCCAGGCTGTACTTTTGAGGAGGGGAGGGGCCGAGTTCCCCCCTTGGGATGTAGAACACACTCCAGGACATTAAGTGACAGCCGGGCCACAGCTGCCCCCCTGTTTTTCTTCAGCATTATCCTCCCCATCTGCGAGCAGAGGGTGGTCCTTCACGGCGGGGCTGGGGGTCTCTTCCCATTCAGCTCCACTAAAGCAGGGACATTTCTTACCTTCTCTGCTCCAGCCCCTCTATTATTGCAGCCCTTCCAATTATTTTTGGGGGGGGGGCTGAAATGACCTGCAATGCAGAGGCTGGTTTGCTCCAGCCATCCTTCTCCCGGCTCCTCCTGGGGCAACGCCTGGAGGAGGAAACTGCTTGGCACGGCGAGCACGTCAGCGGTTTCCTCGCTGCGTTTTCATTGCTGCCTCGTTTTGCTGCATTCCCTGACTTGGGTGAAGTGGGTTTTTTATCACCTTTCATCCCGTGCTTTCATTCTCCAGCTTTCCCCCCTCCCCGTCTCCCCACACGCTCGCCCCTCGCAGAGCCGTCTGGAGGCAGGATGGGCGCGTGGGGGGCTGTGTTTGTGGCATCCTCCCTCCCATCAGTTCGATGTGGGGCAGCAGATCTGCGAGCAGAGAAAATGTGGGGGTGAGGGGAGTCCCCACAGCAGCAGGGTCTCCCCACACCAGAAGGAAAGGCTGATGGAGGTAGATTTCCTGCTCCTCCTGCTTGGGCCGTGCTGGGGTTTGCGGGTTATTAATTATAGGGACCACGCTGGAAAAACCAGGAGGGGAAAAAAAAGCAGAGAGCAGCCAGTCCTGCTGGACTTTTTATAGGAACATGGAATATTTTGGGTTGGAAGGGACCTTGAAAGGTCATCTAGTCCAACCCCCATTGATACTACAGAGAACAGCGAGAAACTTGTACGACCCGGGAAGGAGAACTCCCCCACGTGCCTGTATTTTGTTTAATATTGCCATGAAAGAAACAATAAGAAACATGATGAATTTGCTGAGTCTCAACCCTTCCGCAGAGTCTGAGTCTCATGATCCCTTTGGAGAACCTGTGCTCAGCACTGGTGAGGCCACCCCTTGAGTCTGGTGTCCAGTTCTGGGCACCTCAACACAAGAGAGATCTGGAGGGGCTGGAGCGAGTGCAGAGGAGGGACACGNAGTGACAGCGATGGTCCTGCAGCAACTCTTCCAGAAGCCAATAGTCCAACCTCTGTGCTGGGCAAGTTCTCTAAATATCCCATGTGTCCCTCTGGTGACACCCCTCATGGAGAGCTGTGTCCAGCTTCATGGAGAGCTGTGTCCAGCTCTGGGGCCTCAGCACAGGAGAGACATGGGCCTGTTGGAGTGGGGCCAGAGGAGGCCACGAAGATGCTGGGAGGGCTGGAGCCCCTCTGCTGGGAAGACAGGCTGAGAGAGTTGGGGGGTTCAGCCTGGAGAAGAGAAGGGGAGACCTTGGAGCCCCTTCCAGTCCCTCAAGGAGCTGCAGGAAAGCTGTGGAGGGACTCTTGATCAGGGAGAGGAGCCATAGGACGAGAGAGAAGGGTTTGACACTGAAAGAGGGGAGATGGAGATGAGATGTGGGGAAGAACTTCTCTGGTGCGAGGGTGGTGAGACGCTGGTCAGTGTGAGGAACAAGGCAATCACACACTCCTGCTGAAGGAGCATTTTGCTCCTGGGTTTGTTTTGTCAGGACCCAGCTTTTAAGGAAAAGGGGAAGGAGAAAAAGTCGAGGCATGAAGGCAGCCTGTTAAAAAAATGCTGGATTTTGGGATTAACATCATTTATAAGCGATGGAATGAACCACAATCAAAGAGGTTTGTGTGTGACGCAGCAGGAAAAGGAGAGACACAAAGACAAGACGCTAAAAGAAAAGGACAAAGTGGCCAAAACAGCAAAGCCAGGATGGTAATTTTTGGAGGGGCACGTAACAAGCAGGGAAGGTGGGATTTCCCAAGGGCAGAGGCCGCAGGGAGGAAATTAAAGAAGGAAACCCAGAATAATAGAACCATAAAGAAATTCAACAGGTAAATCCATAAAGGGATCCCAAACCGGAGAGGTTGGCGACGCGATGGGAACGCTCCTCGCCCAAGGAGGCAAATCAACCCCATTAGAGGACAATCAGGCTGCAGAGCTGTTATCAATCACTCTCCCCCTCTCTTTCTTTCTGCAATTAGCCTAATTACAGAAGGGATATCAGGCAATCGTTTTGATAAGCGGAGCTTTGTCAGCGGCTCTCCCTTCTGGGCAGAACCTTTCTCCTCGTACAGGTACCACCTTGAAGCCCCATTTGAAGATATTTAAGTTTAAAATCATAGAATCATTCAGGTTGGAAGAGACCCTTGGGATCATGGAGTCCAACCATCAGCCCTACTCTACAAGTTCTCCCCTACACCAGATCCCTCAACACCACATCCAATCTACTCTGAAACACAGTCAGGGATGGGGACTCCACCACTTCCCTGGGCAGCCCATCCCACTGACTGACCACTCTTTGGAACGTGCTTTCCTGGAGATTCCAATCTCTGTGTAAAAGCATAAACCATAAAACAGTGCCCCAGAAAATTGACATTTTCCTCCCCAAACGCCAGGTTTTTTTCCCCCAGTCCCAGATTCAGGCCCCGGTTTCGCCACCGGCCGAGGGGTGGCTCTATCGAGGCAACGGCCCGGCTTTGGTTCCACTTTTTTATTATTCAACTTTTTTTTATACATAATAAATACAAACTTTTTACAGCTGATATAAAGAAAGCACCTATGCTTTCAGTGTACTGACGCTGTACACGATGATACCTCGAATACATGCCCTGTATGAAGAAACCATAGTTAAAAAGGAGGCGTAGTTTTACATCTTTCTTATTTTTTTTGCCTTGTTTTTTTTGTTGTTTTGGTTTTTTTTTTTTTCCTTTTTAAATAAAATTAGCAGCTCTTACAGAAAACGTTTTCAAATACAACCAAAAGAGACTTTAAATAACACTTTTGGGAAGTTGGAAAGTCTGGGTGTGAAGGACATGAGAATAAAAGAAACTGGCCAAAGAAATGGAACGTGAAGGTTGTGGCAACCCCTGCTCTTCCTCCTGCCCCTGGGAAGCTTCCAGAACTTTGTTGCAAAACAGTTAAATCTTTTTTTTAAAAAAGCTTTTTTTTTTTTTAATTATTTTTTAAACTTAAGAATAAGTTTGATAAACACATCAAAAACCAAACAAACCGAAGACCTGGAACAGATCTACAGGACGAAGAGGTGCAAAAGAGTGAAAAAACTATGGAAAAGGCTTCGCTCGGACGAGTCAGGGGTTTTGGGATTGACCCGGGAATGGTTCCTCTCCAACAGCCCCCATTCCCGGTGCAAGATCCACCTCCAGCCCCGGGAAAGGAGACTGGAGACCACGGATGTCCCGGAGACCCGGCCTGGGGTGGGATTTCTGAGTCCATGTGAAGTTTAGGAGAAAATCTTGTGAGAGGATTGATTGATTTGTGTGTGTGTGTGTAAAAGCAGCCTCAAAAAATAGCCCTTGTTGGTAAACTGAAGGTAGAAAACTTACTGGCTTAGACAAAAAAAAACCCATGAAGACAGAAGAGGGCATTTAATTAAACAGCTCAAAACCACCCCAACCTTGTGATGCCTTTTCACTGAACCCTTGATCCCCTGGGAGATGGCTGAAAATAAGTTAATAAGCGCAACCTAAAGCAAAAAAAACCCTCTTTTCAACCAGTTTTTCCCTCCCCTCTGACCATTTCCACGGGGCAGCTCCCAGTTCCCTCTGCCCTTTTCTTTCAAACACCACCACCAAAAAAAGCTGCCTTTTTTTTTCCTAGGATCTCCGATTGCAAATGAAGCTCTGAAATCCTTTTCCTCTTCTTAAGAGTACTTTGAGGCCGCAGCCCCGGCCCTGGAGGTGGCCCTCGAAGGCTTCACCGAAGCCAGGGCTGTCCCTGGCTCCATAAGGGGCTTCACAGGGAGGGGAAACTCTATGGGACTGTCCCAGGTAACGAGTAAATAATGCAGGTAAATGCTCTAAATGGAGCTTCTAACTCTAGCCCGATGTGTCGACGATGAAGATAACGCTGCTGGAGTTCACGGCCAGAACTGGGATAAGAGTGACCCAAACACTTGAAAAAAAACACAACAAAAACCAAACCACCACCAAAAAGGCCCCTGTACGTTCTGTCAATCCATACATAACACTGCAGCCAATCACAACACCAGTGAGGAAACTTCTCTAGAGCTGACAATCATGAAGGCACGATCATCTTCCTCCGTAATTGCTTCACAAGATTCCATTCCAGACAGTTACAGATCCTGGCAGTATTGTCAAACATATATAATTACTTTGATGTAACTACTATCCATCACCACCGCTATAGTATTATTTAATATCTAAATTAAGCTTATTCAAGAAGTTCAATTCAGAAAAGATAGATGGGAAGGATATCTTAAAAAAATAAACTCCTCAGCCCCCCTCTAAGCAAAGTTTACTCCCTCAGCTTTGCCAGCCAAGATGAAGGGCAGAGCAACTCCAGCTGGGATGTGTCCTGAAACCCACCCTGTGACGCACTTTTGCTTTCTGTTAATCAGGCAGTAACACCTACCTACTTCAAATCCCCCATCTCCTGCATACCTGCAGCCAGTGGTGTCTGTACACTATATACCCCACTACCCCAGAAAGCTGCAAGGTATGTTACATATTCATTAACAGAAGATTTACTGCAACGTGAAGTTAGTACCTACAGCACTAATGCTGAAATACTCAGTATGAGGGTTACCCCCGCCCCGTCATTAAACAGCACTTTAGCACCCCAGTGTCAACCCCATTTTTGCCATTTTCAGTGCTTATAATTTCTTAAAATTAGGTTGGTTACAGCAAAGCAGTAATGCCATGGCACACCAGACACTGCCCTAGAAAGCAGCCAGTAGGGTAACTCCAGCCTGAGAAGGTATTTTAAAATAGCAAGACAGTGTGTTGCTCAGGTATTTGCTGACCCCTAATTATGCATCCAGTGCGTAAACTCCCTGCACACACACACTCTGCATGAAAGCATTTCTAAAAAAGGTTTCTGTGGTGATTACCAGCAATCTATTCACTTTCAGCTGAAGTACTTTATTCCATACTTGACTATTCTGCGTGACAGAAAAGAGGCCACTGAATGAAATGGCAGGAAGTTCTCTTTTATTATTGATACTACAATCCAGAGAGAGGTGGTCGTGTCTCCCTGAAATACTAAGTGAACTACACAGCTTTATACAACTCCCTGCAGATCAAGAGCCTGGGTTATAAAATTAAATTATGTATTTCCTGCCACAGAATACACACACTTGTAATACAATAATCCTGAAGTCATTCAACAGGTTTATCACAGACAGCTGAGAACACTTCATTAAGATACTTTTCTCAAATGAACATACCACCTAAAACACTTGTTAGACACAGTAATGCGATGTACACTAAGCCAGTCAGCAGAAATTGCTTGGATTTGCTCCTGTGTCTTCAGTCAGATATGTTAGTTTGATCTGATGATTAAGTGCTTTGGCTTGAGACGCATGATGGCCATCCTGAGAGCTACAGGGTTGACAATAAAAGCTGCATACTGTTGATAAGGGTACACAGTAAAAAAATAGACAGCATTTGAAATTAACCCTTGAGTTTTACCCAATATTTTTTTTTAAAATCCTACCTTTATATTTGAGTATAAAGGATTATTTGATAAAACAAATGCCAAAAGACTTACATTCCCCCTAACAGCAGCGCTAACATATGAAAATTGTAGCTGTGAACTGCCCTGCACGCTCCCCTGAAAAGCTACCTCTGGGTGTTTGCTGATTCACAGGCACAACCACCCCACTCTCACAGACCTCTGGAAGCTACATGCCTTTGCATCTTCCTACTCCTTCAAGATGCAGATCTGGAGAAAATAAAGTTGGATGTGCCTGTCTTTGAAT
>VZTM01030908.1:0-17516 GCA_013400555.1 Jacana jacana | reverse complement strand
GAAGATAATTTCACTGCAAGCATAGGCAAAGGCAAGCCATATGCAATATTTATCCCAGAGCACAGTTGTAAATATGTTTTATTCTCATCAACGCTTTCATCTAGACAGCAGCCAGCTGTCAGTTGTGTTCATTTCAATGCCAATAGTGAGTGGCAGATAATGCTTCTGCTCTAGACAAGCTTTTACTAGAATCTTTCTAACACTCCATATTCTGATTTGATTTCAGAACTTGAAACCTTTAACTAGTGTTTACCATAGTACCATAAAAACAACAGCATATAATAATACAACTTTTAAAAGAAACCCCTGAGTTAATCTATTTCTGAGACTTCCCATATTCTTTACAAATTCATGAGAACTATCTGAGGAATGTGCTGAAATGCATGAAAAGATTGATAGGCACTCTAAGACAAGACTGATCCTCCTGTTATTAAGATTAAAGATGTAGATTAGTTTTGGTATTTTGGGGGCCTAAATGTTATAAGTTATAATTGTATTGTGGCCATGAGAAGGAATAAGTTCTCTTGGCACCCACAAGGAAGGGTCCAGAACTGCTTATTTTCTAAGAAAAGACGAGTTTTAATAGTGGTCCTCAGGCAGAGAGGTGATCATGACCTAGGGTATAATAAACTCAGGTCAAATTACAGAATGCAGCACAAAGCAGAATCTCAGTTGATGCTCGAAACTCTTAAGAAAGCAGAGGAGAACATAAACAGAAAACAAGTACCTGAAATACCCTACTAACATCAGAAGGTGCTCCATCTTCTGTCTAATATCAGGAATGTGACCTGCGTCCCAAGCTCCTTTCTTCTATTACTGGATCGCTCCCATGCCAGGAAAAATAAGGAAATTAAGTACTAAAAAAGTACTTTTAACTCTATTCTCCCTAACTGCTTTATTTCACATAAAAGTTGTGTTACAGTTCTACATAAACCATAAAAACTTGGGGTTAAGACTGACATGCCAACTTTTGAAATGCAGTATTATGCAAAGGGAGAAAAAGGAGAAAGAAAATAATGAGGTTTTCAAAATGGCAGTAGGCAAACTGTTGGCTCTAGCTGTGAGCTTTGTGGGTTTTGTTGTTCTTGTGTCACCATCCTAGTATTATTTAAATATAAAATTGATTTTTTTTTAATATATTGAAGAAAAAAGGGGGGCGATTGTCCGGATTTTCATGTTGGTATTTGGGACTTTGAATTTTTTCTTCCCTCCTTTTTCTGCCAGTCTAATAAAGAAGAAGAATTAGGTGATGAGTATTTTGTTGGCAAAATATCCCGAGAATATTAAAACTGCCACTTTCTTCTGAATGTTTTTCCTCAGCATGTAGCTCAGTTTGTTAAGTTGCAGCAATATTAGAAGATGGACTGTTAGACTAAGCATATCTTCTAAAATGCAATCATGCTACACAATCACATTTCTGTGTCAAGTCTGCTAGGGAAATACGTTTTGCTATCAAACCACACAACCCAAAGTAAGCACAATTGTCAGTCGTAGGCACTGCAAGCATCATAGTTAACCAAATATTTTCAGTAAGAGTACGTCAGGGTAATTAAGGGTAATTATCTGCAACTACAGATGTCTGCTATTGGCACAACAATCTGTTTCCATGACAACTTGAAATTCATTTGATCTTTCTGTGTTTTGAAAGCATGGATAATTTAGCTTTTCTCACACCCAGAACCAGTGGAGTAAAAGCTTTTATGGTTTTTAATTAAATAAAAATGTGAATACCTGGTGTGGTATTCACACCATGTGTAAATGTGGTGGATTTACATCAGAACTCTTGCATTTGAAGTACTGTGGCTCAAAAAACCTCCATGGATAGTAAAATTATTATCATTTCTCATTGTAAGAAATTATGTAGGTTTCCTGTTATTTTGCATGACTAATAACAAACTCTGTTCCACTCAGTGGAGGGATAACAGTGGGTCTTTGAGGTCTAGGCCAGGTTTTCAGTGCAGCAACTGGCAACTAAAGTGGGTAAAGCAGTCTTGGTCATCTTGTCTGGCAAGGCCATATCAATGCTTTAAATAAATCATGCCAGTTTCAAAACAAAATAGGGAAATAAAACTGAAAGACATAAATGTAAAGCTGGGTAGAAAGTGGTGTTCTGTAGTGGTGTTCCTGTCCTGGCAAAATGCTCAAGATTTTCAAAATATTCCTAAGAGAAACAAAAGCAATTTTAGTTGGTGTTTTTTGTTTTGGTTGTTTGTGGTTTTTTTTCATTAGATGTGAGGTGGCAAAATCAAGGAGATAGAGAAACCTACCAGGAAGTATGAGAATTCAGATTGAATGCCAGTTCTGCTCTAAAAGCATTTTCATGGCAGGTTTGTTGACTGCCATTGTCTCAGCTACCATGGGTGGGGAGGGCCACAATATGTTTACAATATTTGAAATAATAATATTCTGTTCTTGCCAAAGGAATGGTTACATCTGTCTACAAGCACAAGGAATAACATACATAACTGACTGAAGTGTTAAATTGCTGTGACCCATGCTTCACCAATTTTGCAGTGGGTTTTTTTCTGTGATTAATTTTAAGAAACTGATAAACCCAAGAATGTTATGCTTTTTATTATTTTCCCTTAAATTGTTGGTATGTATGGCTTTGTTGAATCAAGATAGAATTTTTCTGCTCAGGAGTATTCTAAGGCAGGGGCAGGGGGGGAACCATGCTGTTTCTTTGAAGTCAATGTACCTCGTTCACCTCAGGGAAAACAGAATGGTGAAAGTCACAGCTTGGAGATGGCCTAGAAATAGCGCAAAAGGTCCCTCAGTGTTTCCTTTGGAAACAGCCACAGCTGGACTTGTGAGTACTCCTATAGACACACCAGCACTGGGCCAGCTACAGGGCAGGAGATATCTTTTTAATGTCCTGTACTGAACAGCTTCTACAACCTGATTTACTCTGTCTCCAAAACTATAAACATGTTGAATATCACAACTTTGTCTGAAATTACACCAGCTGAGACAGTTCATTGGAAAAATTGCTATTAAATTAATATATTAATGCATTAAAATAATGGACAAAGCAGCAATGCCATTTTTTCTCCCAGATGATCTCAATATTCTTCTAGAAGAAGAGATATGCCAAATCACCTCAGAGTTTTATAATTACCTACTAGGTAGAATCACTTTGGAAATGAAAATCTATCTTAGTATTTTGCCCATAGCCAGTTCCTAGAGGGTCTTAAATTCAGGCAAAGGGCTGGCACTTATTTTTTCACAAATTAAGTGTCTAAAAGTGAACTTGAAAAATCAGATGCCTAAGCTGGAGCAGTAAGCTCAGGCAGGGGCCAAGCACCTAGACTTTCAGCTTAAAAGTGTTTCCTATGGGATGGGGACCAGTCCTGACCACCACCTCCCAACAAAGTAGTCCAGGATCTGTTCTCCAGCATCACCCAGGGAAGGGGACCACCCTCAGACATGCTGACTCTAGGTTAGCCCTCAGTCCAGGGATCCCGCCTTATGGCAGGGGAGAAACTTTCTCAGCCCTTATGTCCCTCTGGATTGACCAGAGGTAAAAAACATTCTTCTGTAACCATACTTGTTGATAAACACTGGTTTTCATTTTGAAAATGAGTGGGTCATGTTATTTACTTTCATGCCAGAAAAGACTGAAGATTTTTGAATTTCATTTTTTTTCTTTTTTTTTTTTTTTCCACAAAGAAAGACCCTTGGGTATCTGATAGCTAAGTAAAAATAGAAATNTATCATTTCTCATTGTAAGAAATTATGTAGGTTTCCTGTTATTTTGCATGACTAATAACAAACTCTGTTCCACTCAGTGGAGGGATAACAGTGGGTCTTTGAGGTCTAGGCCAGGTTTTCAGTGCAGCAACTGGCAACTAAAGTGGGTAAAGCAGTCTTGGTCATCTTGTCTGGCAAGGCCATATCAATGCTTTAAATAAATCATGCCAGTTTCAAAACAAAATAGGGAAATAAAACTGAAAGACATAAATGTAAAGCTGGGTAGAAAGTGGTGTTCTGTAGTGGTGTTCCTGTCCTGGCAAAATGCTCAAGATTTTCAAAATATTCCTAAGAGAAACAAAAGCAATTTTAGTTGGTGTTTTTTGTTTTGGTTGTTTGTGGTTTTTTTTCATTAGATGTGAGGTGGCAAAATCAAGGAGATAGAGAAACCTACCAGGAAGTATGAGAATTCAGATTGAATGCCAGTTCTGCTCTAAAAGCATTTTCATGGCAGGTTTGTNTTTTTCTTTTTTTTTTTTTTTCCACAAAGACAGACCCTTGAGTATCTGATAGCTAAGTAAAAATAGAAATTACTACAACTAAGAGGAGGGCTTTGTATTTTGTTAAAGGGAATGATTTCACACAAGATGCAGTACATCCTAGTTGATTCCCTGCATCCCTGCTGTAAGTTGGGGGATCTTGTCTGACATTGGAGCCTGGCATTATGTCCTTGCCTGAAAACAGAACCTGAGTCTGGTCTTAGGTTTTCTAAATACTGGCTGGCTTTTTTCACTTATTTATTTTAGCCAAAATTCTGTTCTAAAATATGTGAAAACTTACATTGTTTCAATGTGTAGATATTTGCACATTCTTAATTTCTTAATTGTCAAATTCTTTGCTACTACTGTTCAGGTATCTCTNAATATGTTTACAATATTTGAAATAATAATATTCTGTTCTTGCCAAAGGAATGGTTACATCTGTCTACAAGCACAAGGAATAACATACATAACTGACTGAAGTGTTAAATTGCTGTGACCCATGCTTCACCAATTTTGCAGTGGGTTTTTTTCTGTGATTAATTTTAAGAAACTGATAAACCCAAGAATGTTATGCTTTTTATTATTTTCCCTTAAATTGTTGGTATGTATGGCTTTGTTGAATCAAGATAGAATTTTTCTGCTCAGGAGTATTCTAAGGCAGGGGCAGGGGGGGAACCATGCTGTTTCTTTGAAGTCAATGTACCTCGTTCACCTCAGGGAAAACAGAATGGTGAAAGTCACAGCTTGGAGATGGCCTAGAAATAGCGCAAAAGGTCCCTCAGTGTTTCCTTTGGAAACAGCCACAGCTGGACTTGTGAGTACTCCTATAGACACACCAGCACTGGGCCAGCTACAGGGCAGGAGATATCTTTTTAATGTCCTGTACTGAACAGCTTCTACAACCTGATTTACTCTGTCTCCAAAACTATAAACATGTTGAATATCACAACTTTGTCTGAAATTACACCAGCTGAGACAGTTCATTGGAAAAATTGCTCAATTTACTCAAGAGAGTAAATTTTGGGGGCCTCTCTCTTTCGAAAAGCAGTTCTTTGTCTTTTGCCTTGTAGTCACAAGCTCAATCAAGAGTCGTGCACCTTTTGTTGCTATCAAATCTGATTACAGTATGATGCTCCAGATAATGTAGACACCTGCTGACACACTATGATCCACTTCAGCAAGGTGAAATGTCATTCCTTCCAGCCAATTTAAACTGTTTGAAGGGCATTTTACATGATTGCCAGGCTCCAGCTGCACAGATTCATGTCCTCTAACCATCAGTCCCGGTTCATATAATCCTTTTCAGGAGCTACAAGTGGAAGCAAAACCTGCTATTCTTGAACTAGTGTCTTCAGGATTGCTTCTTACNATATGTTTACAATATTTGAAATAATAATATTCTGTTCTTGCCAAAGGAATGGTTACATCTGTCTACAAGCACAAGGAATAACATACATAACT
Organism: Jacana jacana; assembly: GCA_013400555.1. Classification (NCBI taxonomy): domain Eukaryota; kingdom Metazoa; phylum Chordata; class Aves; order Charadriiformes; family Jacanidae; genus Jacana; species Jacana jacana. Next base: position 11,823 of record VZTM01030908.1, on the reverse strand, counting down.
GACTGAAGTGTTAAATTGCTGTGACCCATGCTTCACCAATTTTGCAGTGGGTTTTTTTCTGTGATTAATTTTAAGAAACTGATAAACCCAAGAATGTTATGCTTTTTATTATTTTCCCTTAAATTGTTGGTATGTATGGCTTTGTTGAATCAAGATAGAATTTTTCTGCTCAGGAGTATTCTAAGGCAGGGGCAGGGGGGGAACCATGCTGTTTCTTTGAAGTCAATGTACCTCGTTCACCTCAGGGAAAACAGAATGGTGAAAGTCACAGCTTGGAGATGGCCTAGAAATAGCGCAAAAGGTCCCTCAGTGTTTCCTTTGGAAACAGCCACAGCTGGACTTGTGAGTACTCCTATAGACACACCAGCACTGGGCCAGCTACAGGGCAGGAGATATCTTTTTAATGTCCTGTACTGAACAGCTTCTACAACCTGATTTACTCTGTCTCCAAAACTATAAACATGTTGAATATCACAACTTTGTCTGAAATTACACCAGCTGAGACAGTTCATTGGAAAAATTGCTCAATTTACTCAAGAGAGTAAATTTTGGGGGCCTCTCTCTTTCGAAAAGCAGTTCTTTGTCTTTTGCCTTGTAGTCACAAGCTCAATCAAGAGTCGTGCACCTTTTGTTGCTATCAAATCTGATTACAGTATGATGCTCCAGATAATGTAGACACCTGCTGACACACTATGATCCACTTCAGCAAGGTGAAATGTCATTCCTTCCAGCCAATTTAAACTGTTTGAAGGGCATTTTACATAATTGCCAGGCTCCAGCTGCACAGATGTGTCCTCTAACCATCAGTCCTGGTTCATGATTCATGTCCTCTAACCATCAGTCCTGGTTCATATAATCCTTTTCAGGAGCTACAAGTGGAAGCAAAACCTGCTATTCTTGAACTAGTGTCTTCAGGATTGCTTCTTACTGCACTCTTGTAGGCAGTATTTATCCTTTAATTTAGCTCTTCTGAGTTATGCCTTCAATAATTTTATATCCATATTATATAACAATAACGGCAAAGAGATTATTTCTCTCCCTCTCCATACACCTTTGATGTAGANTGGTTCATATAATCCTTTTCAGGAGCTACAAGTGGAAGCAAAACCTGCTATTCTTGAACTAGTGTCTTCAGGATTGCTTCTTACTGCACTCTTGTAGGCAGTATTTATCCTTTAATTTAGCTCTTCTGAGTTATGCCTTCAATAATTTTATATCCATATTATATAACAATAACGGCAAAGAGATTATTTCTCTCCCTCTCCATACACCTTTGATGTAGATGTCTTTGTTTGAAAATACTGCAATCATCTGCCAGCAGAACCTTATATGACAGTCTCCACCTGATTAAAATACATGCTGTCATAATTTGTTCTTTGAAGGACAAGGAATCTTTTTCATTCAAATTCAAGTGACTCTTAAAGTTTATAGTTATATCATAACATTCGAGTTTTATTTAATAATAGATTAGCTTACTGTGCATCTAAAAATAGTGATGATGAAGGTGCAGCCCATTGTTATGGCATCTGAAGAAACTGTAACGCCTGTTCATAGTCATGAGAAAAACTTCATTTTAGGTTGACAAATTTGTTCAAATGACTATTTCATTAAGTTATACTTTATTTTAGTTTTATAAAAGGAATAAAGCACCAAAAACCAGGAGCTCTGACTAAATGGGTACTGTCCCTGTTTGCTGCTCCATGCCATTTATGTGCTGATTGACTTGGGAATGTGGTGCGTAGCCTAAGACTAATATGTTTTTAACTGTGTCTACAATTTTCAAATTAACCATTTTTGGTGTATCTCAATTTTTTCTAAACTGTGAATCTTTCAATAACATTAGGAACAGAAAATCTTGCCCTTTCTGGGGAAAGATAAATTTTTAGAAGTGTATTTTTGCTGGCTTGCTTTAGGTTTGTGTGAGTTTCATATAAAGAATCCAATGCAAACCATTCTAAGATTTCTCTACTGGTGTAACCCAAGTTTCTTTGCCCTGAGGGCACCAAAAAACTAATTTTCCTGAGAAACCTCACCTGGGATCTCCACCTACCTCCCTGCTGCCCCACTACCCCAGCAGCCCTATTTAAACTCCTAACATTGTTGTGTGTCCAGTACTCTCTGTGCTTTCTTACTTATGGGACTTTCTCCAAGGACTCCTGGTGAATGCTGTAGGTAGCCTCGTCTCCATCTTCCTTGGGGCCTTATCTTGCTATTTTTGACTGGGGATGGATGGATGGACCTGACTCATCACCTTGTCTTGCCTCACCTTAGGCTGTTGATGGACCCGGTTATCAGCATCCTGCTCTGACTTGGTTGTTCAGCTGCTCTGGATCTGTGCCCTGGTTGCTGAGAGCACCATCATTGCCTGTGCTGGGGTTGTCCCTAGCACTAGGCATGCTTTCCCCTGAAAAGCAGCCCCAGTCTTTCTGATCCCTGAGACAAAGAGCTCTGACTCTGCTGATGATGTTTGGTAGCAGTGGCAGAAGAGCACACAGCTGGCTGGTGGAGTTCCATCCATTTATTATTTTTTTTACTGTATATATTTACTAGCTGTGTGCTACATAGAGAGTTCTATTATTCATTATAACATGGTGTAACATGTCAAGTTGGTCTTTTAGATCTTTTATGTTCTGAGATTATGCCAACATATGATCTCACCCTGTTAGTGGGAGGTTTTTCTTTAATGTACTCCTTGAAAATCCACCGGGCTCCTGCATGCCTGGTGTAAATCAGGTAGCTTCATCAAAGTTATTGGGACTGTGCCAACCTGTGGCACTTAAGAATATGACCCATTGTAAGGAGAAATTCCTTTTATGCCAGCTCAAACTGAGAAGGATACTTATGAAGAGAAATTCACAGCAGATCCCAAAGACCAGACTGGGAGGTTACTAGTTTGCTAGGGGACACCTTCAGATTCTACGTCTCCTTGTCCTGTATTTCTTGTAATAATTTGTACTCAATGCAGGACAAGTGTAAAACAATACAAACGTGTATGTACGTGTGTGTGTGTGTTTTTCAAAGTTCCCTTTCCAGCATTATAAAAGAGAGAGCAACTGAAGCTAATAAAATCAGCTCTGATCAGCTCATGATGCAGAAGGTTAGACAACAAACAAGCAGACTCTTCTTTAGCAGATGATCATTTGTTAGACGTAAGTGATATGGGTCAGGAAAGTTTTGTAAGCAGATAAAACTACCACACTTTTCTGAACAAATTCTACATGCTGCAGGTTGAGGCACTCACTGCATTCTGGTTTTTCAATAGCCACATTAAGGACAGAACCCAACTGTTCTTCTCAAGCTTAACTGTTCTTGGAGATTTCTCTGGGGGATTCCTCTGTTGCAGCTGCAAGTTTTCGGTGTTCCAAAACCAGACTCCAAATCCTCTTATATCATGTTTGGAATAAATAATGTTTGTCTGCCAGCATGACTCAGCAATAAACACCAACTCTGTACAACTTTGTGAGCAGCTGACTGGAAGATGGCATGCCACAAGCCCTCTCTATCTGTGCATAGGGTCCCAGAAACTGCCATGTTCTTGGCAGGTCAGTTAATTTTCAACAGTTTCTGGAATTTTGTTATAGCTGCTTTTCATTTGCTGTGTGCTTCTGAGTTGAGAAACTGCCAAAATACCATGAGCAGCGATCCTCATAGCTCTATTCTCAGAAGATTTCCCTTTTCTTCTCTGATCTCATGTAATTCCCCACCCAGTTTTTTCCATACCAATTGATCCAGATAACTTGGAGAGCAACCGATGGTTCTGAGTTTTTATCCAGAACCACAATACAGTGTTTTTCATTTTTATTATATCCATTATTATACATAATTCATACTTGACTGAATAAAACAAACTGTTATTTGTCATATAGCTATTAATTTAACTTCAAAAATGTATTTCAATTCCCTCATTGTACACCTTCATGTACTTCTATATTGGACCTTGCCTAGCAGAATCCTCATAGAAAATACATTCTTTTCATCATAGTTTGAATTTTGAACTGTCTACCAGAATTTGTAATTGGATAGCAAAAAACAACGTGACTTTTCAATTTTACATTAAACCATACAGTTTGTAGCATCTAATGTCACTAATTAGCTATGTCAGTGTACATGGAAATGATGTATATTGTATGCAGTGCCCCACAGCAGTAACAGTCTACTGATGATATTCACAAATGTCTTGAATTAAAGCAGGGATGAGGATGAGGTAAGCTGTTCTCAGGCATCTTGAAAAATGGAGAAAAGGAAATTGATTGCTTAAAAGGTGTATTGTAGTTTGCGTGGTGAGTTCAATATATACGTTTAATTCTGTGACCAAAAAAAAAAGTAATATTTCTGATCCCCTTAAAAAATCAGGGAGCGGTAGCTTTATTTTGAAAACAGTGCCTGAAGTTGCAAACCTTAAAGAAGTCAGTGATGCTTAGGCTCTTGTGTTGCAATTCCACAGGCATTTTTCTCAGTGACAAAATCAATATAAGCTGTTCCTTTACCTCTCTCCCACCAGCTGCTCACTTCCACTCCCTAACTATTCTCTCAATTGTTCTGGCACAATTGCTTGTGGACTTCCTTGAATTATCCTTTTCAGTCAATTCTTCATTTCCCTAATGTATTATTTTTAATCTGCAGCTTTTCCCTAATTTAATAACTCTGTTTCACTATGACTCTGCAGTAGTGGGAGGGTGAGTTTGACGTGGCAGCATAAAGGCAGAAAGAAAAAGGGTGAAGTAGAGCTGAACAAGAGCCTGGCTTTGTTTCTGAGAACAAGTCTGATGTGATGATGGTTTAAGGCACTAGAACTAATCTGTGGTCATTTCTAGACCCCGTGTGGGAAGGGTAGGTGGTATGAGTGCTTTGCTTCTAACTCAGGTATGGTCTGCTTCTGACACACTAAGTCACACCTTAAGTCCAAGTCATGCCTGCTGCAAATAGCTCATGGTACCAGTCATATCCAATCCTGCACGTAGTGTCAAAATATTACATGACTACTTGGGAATACAGGCAAGGATAAATTAAGAATAGCTGACAAGAATATATTCCTACATTCTTAGTCAAGCCTATGGCAAAATTCCTTCTGGCTTTGATATTAAAGGAAATAGAACTAGTGGTTTTCGTTGTTTTCTGCTGGGTTTTGGTAGTTGCTGTTTTTTGGGGGTTTTTTTTTAGATTTTTCCTACATTGACTAAGGTCTTCCAGCTTTTCCTCATCTGACCCAGACTTCAGAGTCCTGAACTATCCACCCAGCACAAAAAAGGTATCTAGAGGACAAGTGAAATATTTCAAGTTTACCTTGTGGAGGAATGGGGTGGGTAGAAGTTGGTGAAGATAGGTAATGCATCTGCCTAGTAGATTGTTGGGTCATGAATCTTTCCTGATGAGAGTAATCTGAATCAGTAATATTCATTTATTCAATGTCACAGAATTCCACACACTCTTATAGCGGTGTTTTATAATCATGGGGCTCAAAGGATAAAGTGTTGCAAGGCGTCACAAAGCAGCAAAGACAGCCTGCTCTTTAGGGAGTGAAGAGTCACAAGAAGATATACAGGGGCACAGACCTCACCCAGATAGTTCCAATGACACTAACCACAGCCAGCCAGCAGTACTGATCAAAAAAGTCTACAGTGACAAGGCAGGTCAGAGATCAAGCCAGAAAGTCATATCAGTGGGCTGGGATAAAGGCCAAAATTAGGAAAGTGTTAATTAGGCACAGATGTCCCAGCAATGTCTGGCTGAACCAGTTGATAACATGGCTATGCTATATCAGAGAGCTAGCTGTGTGCAGAGGCAGCAAAACTCTTTGGGATGGAGAGATGCACTCAGGAACCTGATGCATGGTTTGCTGGGAACCATGGCCGCCTTCTCCTGAGCCAAGTGACAACACAAAGAGAAAAAGTATACAGGCTTTTAAGTTCATCAGCTTTTTTTTCCACATTTTGTCTTGCATCACCACATCTCACCTTACTACTTCCTACTTATGTGAAAGAAAATGGCAAAATGAAATGCTTCCCACAATTACAGAAGTGCAGCCTAGCAGACTTTGAACTTAAAAACATTGTTATGTTGCTTATTGAATAGCATTTCTGCTCATTACAAAGAATGAAATTATTGCAGTATGAAATTACTATGAACATAGTTTTAAAATATTATGGGATCTCACAACATTTTGTCTTGAAGCCTTGGTCAAGAATAAAGAGATTGCTAATCTTGTAGAAGGTTTTACATGTGAAAAGAATGAGGAAAATCATCAATCTCTCCCTTTCACAATAAAAGGGGGTAATCAATGTGGAATGTGCCCATTGCCCAGTTGAAAGACATACCATTCCTATATATGATGGTAGGAGACACATAACAATCTTCACAGTCTTTGGCATACCTTCCATGTGTGTCTTGGCACCCGGGGCAATGCCATTTCACCCAGAAAACTGCTGTCTGTGTCAGTGTGGTAGCCATACACACTAGTCAGGAATAATTTTGGAATAAATCTTTACTTCTTTCTTTTGAAAAAAAAAAAATCCTTTAAAAATAGAGATAGATTTTTCGTTTGGTCAAATTAAAAAATGAAGGAGATGTACTTATTCAGTGTAAATTCTTTGAGAAGCACAGAGTTCTAATTGTTGGAGTGGAAAAATCAACTATTTAAAAAATGTGAAAACCCACTTTTTATTTCATGTTTGAAACATAGTGGTTCTCTGAGCCAGGACACACAAAATTTAGCTTTACCTTCTAGGGTTTGGCATCTCATGTATCCTGGCAATTAGTTTGGCCTCTACAGTAAAATTCTGGGCCTGAGCTTGATTAAGAGAACATTTATGAATAACATCCTCAGAAAAATTAAGGCCATGGCCAGGATGAGGCCACAGTGGCAGTGAAGTAGGTGTGCTCTATGGCTAAGCTGTTCCATAAAACAGAAGAACCAGGCAGCTCATAACTCTTTACATCGATAGCAGTCATCACTCTTCTTTAACAACTTGGAAATTCCTGAAATTTTCATTTCACTTCTTTCTAAGTACATTTGCCAATTTTAGTGGAAAACACCAGACATGGGGGTATATTTTTGAATCCGATGCTATTGACATGATGGATGAATCATGGTTTTACACAGGGAGAGAAAGACCAATCTATTAATCCCCCTAAAAAGAAATTGGAAATTAAAAAGGCCATTACCCATGTAGGGCCAGATCCTGCTGCCCTTACTCCCACTGGTATGACTGAAAAGAAGACTGCCAGTCTCATAAGCATTTGGTTTTTTTTCTCCAAGATTTGATAACTGTTTACTGCAAATGTTTTTTCAGTTACCAATGCTCTTTTTAATCCCTCAGCAGTCTGGCTACTGAGCTGGTTCCTTTGACAGCAGGCAGACTGAGCTGACTTGTACCTTAAGAAGTTGCCTAGTTGCCTTTTTGGATGAAAAGTCCCCAGAGGTCCCATTGGGGCACTCCCTGCTTTCTGCACCAGTCCTCAAATCAGGGTGACAGTGCAGAGCGTTGTAACAGTGCTTGATGCCCACCAGACGCACACACCTAGAAAGCTTGTCACCTTAAATCGGGGGCACTGTCAAATACCTTCTAGAGGTGGTTAGCAAGGTTGCTATTTCTACCCCTTAGTTTCTTCCTCCTGTTTGCTGCATCATAGGTGAGGCAATACTTCTCAGGCACTATTGAATAATTAACTTTGAATACTGTTCTCATGCTGTGCCCTGTACAGTTAGTCCTTCCACACTCTGATCAGAGATGCTCTGGCAGAAGGCAGATCTTGATAGCACCCTCTTGGCAACATAAGGTCCACCTAGAAAGAAATGATGGTTGTGCAAAAAGCTGTATGTAGTAGAATTTAAACAGGTAGGGTGGTTTCACCTGTTGTTCCAGTATCCCACAAAAAGAGTGGTATCTCAGTATGGTATTAAACAGGAGGTGAGGATCCTCTACCATCTAACATGTAGGAGGTTCATTTTCATACCCAAAGGGCCAATCATGAGGTTTTATAAACTCCCCCATATCCAAACCTTGTCTGCCAGAACTGCTTTCCTTTTCAGGCACTTTAGACTTTGAAGGATGGTTCTAACAGGTCAAGTCCCTACTTCTCTTATTGTCCTGCAACCACTTGCAAGAAGAGTGAGTGGTTATGTTGCTGCAACGGGCACACATCCCTGTACGTGTCAACAAGGCAAAACTTTATACAAGCAGTTGGACTTCCTAGCTTTTCAATAAGCCCTTTGGAGATGTGTCTTTGTCCTGATCTTGTGACACTCTAACTCGCTAGTGACCACCAAAGAAAAGTGAGTCTGAAGGTTTTTCTCTGTCAGATGGAAGAACTGACAAAGCTGGGGCAGGCAGTGTGGGTGGAGTGTGTCAGAAATAAGGGACATTTTCAAGTTGTCTACAAGACAGACTTGCTAAGGGGCCCTATCCACAGCTCATTACTAGACTGCCCAGTAGCATTTCCAGGGGAACAACCCAACCCTTGTACACTACAAAAGTGGTTAAGCAGAATCTCAGAGAAGGATCATTCCTGAGTGTCATGAAGTCATAATGTATGTCAAGGGGAAAAATGGGTAAGTTTTGCTGCAAATCTTTTATTGTATACAATGGGGTAACAATACCCCTTCCCACACTGTGACATGGCTCTGAGTATCACATTAGGGATGTTGCAAACACAAAGAAAATAGTTCAAAAGGGAAAACCACGTGTCTATGACTGAAACTGACACTTTTTCACATTCATCTGCTAGCAAATTTTGTCTCTCACCTAATTCATTATACTGCTAGCTGTGAAGACATGTGCTAGGAGAAAACTGTTCTAGGCAGTGTAGTTAAAAGCATGTCATTCTCTTCAGAAGTCACATATTCTGCACAGTCCACTGTCAGCCTGTAAATCACCTATTTCATTATTTTCTCTTTTCTGTTTATAAGAATTTTGTGCAAGTGTTTTAACAAATATTCACATTTAATTTCTCCCACACTAGATGAGATTTTCTAATTAAGTAAATATTGTTCTAATTATATAGCACTTTTTGGAAATTATTGTAATCTCCTTCATTATATAACCCTAGATTCTAAGGCCATAGCTATCCACACTATGACTCAATATTCCATACCAAACAATGGGAACTATGCCTTTAGGTCTTGAGTTTAAAATCTGAATGCAGTTTTCAAATACAATTGGAACCTTTACATGCCTGACAATAAAAAGGAGTGGAAATTATATGATAGTGTGCAGCTTGCAAAAATTATACTACATTTATATATATATATATGTGTGTACATGTATAAAGAACTTTTAGCTTATTCAGAGAAGATGTTTCAAATCAAAAATAGTAGGTATGTCAGTTGTTACCACCCATATAAACTAAGGCTTCCTTGAGTACAACTCTGGTATTATGAAGGAAGTGGAAAATTTGGTCTCCTTACCTCCTTAAGGCCAGTCACTTGAAGTTGTTTCCCACACACCATATGTTTACCAAGATTTCTTTCCAGCAGGTGCTGATTATGGCTCTTCATCAAAATATACATCGTTGATAAGCTGAACATTCAAAACACAACAAAAATGCATTACCAAAAAAAAAGAAAAAGGTAGAATTGCTTAGAATTTAACACCTTATAAAGGATATTGTTAATGTTAATTTTATTTTTTTTATTTTGAAAAAGTTTTAATTGAAAGCTGTTTTAAATTTTAAATATCAAGAGTTTTAAACAGAAAGTAGTACAAAATTCTCTTCAAGAGGGTGTACTGTGACAAATAAGTATCTCCCTTGCTTTTTTGTGTAATTCCTGATGGATGGGGAGGGCTTCCCTCTCTGAAGAAGACAGTACAGTGCTGGAAATTCACAGTAGTTCATGGTTTAGAGGAATTAGTCAAGAACATTACTTCCAGCATCTTCTGGGTTTTTTTCTTGTTTTGTTTTGTTGTTGAGGTTTTTTTGTGTATAGTTATATAAATGAGTATGTATTTAATTTTCTTCATCCAAAAAAAAATGCTTAAAAAATGAATTCAGAAGACTCAAATAGAAAAATCAGTACCAAGCATACCAGTAAAAGACTTTTTGGGAACTGTTTTTTAGTAAGGTTTGGGATTAAGGAGTCTTGCTCAAGACTGTTAACCTTTGTTATCAGCAACAGTGGCATGGAACCTACGTTAGTATGTTCATTGCTTGTATAACATTCCCTAACCTTGTTTGTGGTTTGAAGGTTAAGAATAATTATTAAACACTAATGTTCCCAAGACTCTATTTTGAAATAAAGGCAGATTAAGAAATCATTACTCACTATTATCTAAACTTTGAGAGCAATGTATAGAATAAATTTTATTCAATTAAAGTGATATCTTCAAAGTGAGATTTGTCACTTATATGCTCAGAGGAAAAAATGTTTTCATAAAAATGTTGGTTTTGTGGGACTGATCAGGATTTATTCACATTTCCTGGATTAAATGCTTACAAATACTCAGTCAGATCCAGTCCATTTTAGGCTGTTGCTGGTAGTAAACATAACACCTTTTTTGTTATAGCTATGGTTTATTCTGAAGCATATCTGATCTAGTGGAAGATATCCTTCCCCACAGCAGGGGGTTGGACTAGATGATCTTTGAAAGTCCCTTCCAACCTAAATAATTTGATGCCTACCTGGACACAACTTTTGATATATCATCTTGAGTTACATTTTAGCATGGCTACAATAATGGATAAAAAACTCATCCAGATGGTTAAAATGCTCTAGTGTGAACAATCCAGTTCTCCTCACTGCTATGTTCATAGTAAACTCTTCTTGAGGGTATTTTCTTTTTAAGTAGAAGAGGGACCATGGATAAAAAAAAGTCACACAAAGGGGCTTATTTTTCTGCCCCGAGCAAAAACATAATCTTCAGCAATTTTGTAGATCATAGGTTAGATTAGTATCAGACCGTGGTACTTATAAACATTTCTTTCCCTGCCTGTGAGAGACAGCTGGGCCTCATCTGTGGTTCTGAGGGATGGTACCAATTGAGCCAGTTCCAGGAGCATACAGGGATGGCTGGGCTGGGTGGCTGCTATTTTCAAGGATTTAAATATCCCACCTATGCCAAGCCTGGGTGAGGAAGAGGGATGGGAAACTACTATACGCAAATGTTTTAATTTCCATGGAACATGAAATAACAGAACTATAGAATAAGAAAAAATAATCTTTTTGTCCCTTTTTCCAAGCCTGGCACTAATTTTTTTCCTTATCTCCCTTTCTGTGAGTGAACAGTGCCGGAGACTTCCTTCTCTGGCTACAGCTTTGATTCCAGGGAAAGTATCATTTCACATTCTACTCCAGAGATAGGTGCTCTACTTCAGAAAGCAAAAAATCCTCCAAATTGGTCTGAAAAACTGGAAATTTAAGTGGAATTTTGAGTCAAGATTTAGGACAATGTATGCTGGAAAACTGTTGGAAACAGAAAAACTGCAAAAGCTCCCATGATGTCTTCGTTGTGAACACAGACTGATTAGGTGATTCTGCTTACAACTTGTGACTTTGACTGTTCCATTTATGCATTGCAATCCAGAATTGTTCAGACTGGAAAGGAATCAGGGGGTCACCTAATCTGACCTTCTACTCAAAGCAAAATCAGCACTAAATTCAGGTGAGCTTGCTTAAGACTTTGTCCAGTTTGATCTTGAAAACCTTTGGAAAAATTTGGACAGGTATTCTGCAACATCTCTGGGCAGCTGTTCCAGTGGTTATTTTTTCTTATCATGATTTTTTTTTTTACTTATACATAACTTAACCCTCAGTTGTTAAACTTTATAATCATCTTCCTAAAGTCTTGGCTCCGTTTTCTGAATAACTTCCTTGTAGATATGGGAAGTTAT
>VZTM01030907.1:990-14546 GCA_013400555.1 Jacana jacana | reverse complement strand
AGAGAGAGAATACTGGTCAGAGAGGGAAAAGAAACTAATAACACAACAGGATGAATGAAGATAAAACCACAAGCAAGAAAAGGCCAAGTGGTTCTTTCTGAGTCTTTCGGAGTTGCTGATAATTGACAGCTCTTGGATTCAAGCCAAAAGATTTTCTATATAGCCCCAATAGCTTAGAGAGAGTTTGATGAATGTATCTGAGAACACTTATCTTACCTCATGAAAACAGTATGTATTTTTAACTGTTAAGAAGTTAATTTCTGTAGAGTAGGGGAGAAAGCGGTGTGGNAAGGAAGAAACTTTAATAAAAATAAAACTACTATCATTCTGAGGCATAATTTACCCCCATTAAGGATGTAATATGCATCATGTCTTGTTTCAAGCAAAGCCTAAGGATGTATGAAGATTAGATCTAGTAGCAATTAACCCACTGCCTCTGAAACATTGCACATTTTCAGGTGTATAACACAGGGTAAGGGAAAAATTAAATTTATTAAGTACATGAGAAAAAAAGAAAGGTAGACAAAAATGGAACTACATGTATGTTGTTTATCCATTATTCAAAATAATAGTACAAAGACGTGGGATACAAGATGGAATTATCATAGTTTAGCTAATTATTGTGTGCCACCTAACTCAGGATGTTGTCTGTACAATAATGCTTATTATTAGCCCAACCCAAGGTATGAGGTTATAAATTAGTTGTGAAGATCTCTAAACTGATTTGTATTGCCTCATATCTGAAACCAGATAAGTGTAAATATGTAGATGTTTGTCAACGTGCAATGACTTAACATGCCTAAATCTGTGTACTCAAGCTATTGAGCTGTTAGATGTACAGGCATCCAGAAATACAGGAGTATGAAGCATTTCTTTCAGGAGTATGTAAAAACTTATCTTTATTTCACCCCAAAACAACTTCATAAACTGTTTAGGACAAATTTCCCATTCCAAATCAACATGACTTTTGAAGATGTCAACAAAGAAAGCTAGCACTGACAAAAGGCACAGTCCAGTTTCTGTGAAGTTATATTTTCCTGAGAGGATGGATTTAGTCTAATCAGAGCCAAATCATATACTTCCCAAATATTGCATGGGCCTGAAATTCTGCAGTGTTCATTTCTGGATTTTGTTTTTCCTCTTTATTCACAAAGCCCTGGTGTACAAGGAAACACATTTTTGAAATTTCATTAAAACTGACAGTGGTACAATGGCCCAAAACTGAGTATTTCACTGAACAGTTGCATCTCTCTTCAAGGAAAACCTCCCTGAAAACAGTGTAATCATGAAAGATCATGAAAGGCTAAGTAACTGCTGTGTTCCTGAAAATTCACTTTCAGGGGCACCAGACCCCTCACTATAAATCTAAGAGTTTAATCCAAGTACAGGTCTGGGACAGATTCAGGGACTTCAGATGCTCAGATGAATCTCTTTTCCAAGTGAAAGTACAGAGGCTTTGGCCTGACTGTCTTTTGCAGATAGGGGGAGGCTTGAATTGTAGGTCTCTATGGAAAAATCCACTTAATGCTTTTTTGGAGTTAGTAAAATGTTTATTGAACTGGAAATGCTTCAACACAATCTCAGTTTAATAAAGTACTCTTGAATTAATGCTGTGAGTTGAATTTTCCAACAAGTTCTGAAGAAAATAAGTGAAATATTTTAATTTCTGGGCCTTTCAATTCATAGTGACTGAAAGGAAAATACATTTATATATTTCTTTCTGATTTAACCAGTTTTAGCATACACACAAGGGTGCATTTTGAAAGAGAAAAGAGAAAGGGTTTTGATTTTTCAACAGTCAACAGATTTATCTGCTCCCTGCAGAATCTCATTGGTGCTGACATGCCAATCTTGTGCATAAACAGAAAGAAAAAAATGATCTGTCTCAAGAAAATTTAGTTGTTGTTGGGTACTCATGAAAGATGGGACTTTATTAAGGAAACATGTTAGCTTCCTATATGCAATTACCAGCATGTTTTTTCCTTTCAATATATTGCAGTTCAACATGAACCTTCTTGGCAGGCTATGGAAGAATTTACATGAATAGATGCGATCTGTTACAGTTACAGTAATCTGCAGCGATTATTTCATAATTCAGAACTGTGGAGGCGTTGAACCCATACCTGAACAATTAACATCCTGATAGTGTATAAACAACTTCAGTGTCAAGGAGTCTCTTTTCCCACAAAGATTCATCATAGTATTAAAATTCACACCTGAGGCTGCAGGGCAGGGTTGTTAACAGCTGAACTGGAATAAAGTATACTCTAGATAGAGTTCATTCTATTAGACTGACTTGTCAGAATTAGTTTCACTTTGTATTCTTTCCATAGAGCTCCATGAATGAAATTAGAGCATTAGATGAAACCTGATTCTTTTTGTTTTAAACATAGATCTGAGTACAAATACATGATTCTCATATTTTCCACAATGCAATGACATCTTACATAGTTGTCAGCTGCTGTTTTAAGAAACTACGTTTTTTAAAGTTAGACTGCATGTGCTCACGGAATGTGTCTGGCAGCCTTAGAGAAAGCCTGTCACACTAAACAAGTTATTTTTCTGTGAGTTATCTGATAAGTGGCCTGTATCCCTGCAGAGCTCTCATGTAAATCTTTAAAAAATGTAAGAAAATCTCATTATGATCACAATATGGTCCTGCATGTTTTGTAAAGCCAACAACTCTTCCAGCCAACTTAATATTCCAGCCCTGGGAGGGACTCCTCCCTGTGTTTTGGGAGCCCTACAAGTTGTTTCTGAAATTCCATTATAATCACCAGTTTTTTTACTAGAAATCCCATGGAAGACGCCTTATTGGAGTGTGTACATTTTAGAAAGCCATATGATTTTTTTAAGACTCCTTTTTGTAGCTCTGTTTAGTGGAATCTCAACCTTACAAGTACGGAAATACTTTCCTTCCCAACCTGTCAAAATATGTTTACTTGCTCAACTTCAGAAAGAACATATTCATATTCCTTCTCATGCTGCCTCTCATGCCACACCCACAAGACCATCTCTTTTACTTTCAAATAATTCCTTAAAAATTTTCCCTGGGCTGCTTACAACTAAGCAAGATAACATCAAGCTAAGACCATTGACCGCTGCTAGTAATCACCAGATTGACCAATAACATCTCATTTAATTAAAAGCCCTTCTCTGCCTATGCATATCTGTTTCACCCACAAATTTATTTTTCAGACTTTACAAATGTGGATTCATGTACCTCCATTCTTCATAAAATGTAAACACCATGCACTTTCAAAAAACAGACTTCGAATGACATTTAAATCAAGATTAATGTACTTAATAAAAGTCACGTAACATGTGGGATAGGTATTTAATTCCATTTTTTATTTAGTGGCAATATAATCAACGCTTTTAATAGAATTTACTGAACAGTTCAATTCACTTTTAGAGAGACATAAAGCTTAGTTCAGTATCCTAGGTTTAGGCATCTAAAGTGGTTTTGGTTGTTCGCTCTTCCCTGTGCTTTTACCGACAGCATCCAATGCTCACATTGCACAGATTGTAGAGAACTGAGACCTCTCAGGTCCTGAAACTGAGTTGTGTTAGAGCAGATACTCCTGTGGAGTGATTCTCTGAATAACCTCACAGTTAAACCACTGACCCCATGTATAGATAAAAGGTAGCAGCTGGACAAGTCATAGAATGGTTCAAGTTGGAGGGGTCCTTAAAGATCGTCTTGTTCCAACCTTCCCATGTCCTCACCATGGGCAGGGACACCTCCCACTGAACCAGATTGCTCAAAGCCCCATCCAGCCTGGTCCTGAACACTTCCCAGAGCAACCTGTTCCAGTGTCTTACCAGCCTCATCGTGAAAAATGTCTTCCTGATATCTAATCTAAATCTACTCTCAGTTTGAAGCCATTACCCCTCATCCTATCACTACATAGAATCATAGAATCATAGAATCATTTAGGTTGGAAGAGACCCCTGGGATCATCAAGTCCAACCATCAGCCCTACTCTACAAGTTCTCCCCTACACCAGATCCCTCAACACCACATCCTATCTACTCTTAAACACAGTCAGGGAGGGTGACTCCACCACCTCCCTGGGCAGCTGATTCCAATGACTGACCACTCTCTCCGTGAAAAACTTTTTCCTAATGTCCAGCCTTACCCTACCCTGCTGCAGCTTGCAGCCATTCCCTCTTGTCCTGTCGCTCATTGCCCGTGAGAAGAGACCAGCACCGATCTCTCTACAGTGCCCTTTCAAGCAGTTGTAGAGAGTGATGAGGTCTCCCCTCAGCCTCCTCTTCCTCAAACTAAACAACCCCAACTCCCTCAATCGATCCTCATAAGCCTTGTTCTCCAGGCCTCTCACCAGCTTTGTTGCCCTCCTCTGTACTCGCTCCAGCACCTCGATATCTCTCTTGTGCTGAGGTGCCCAGAACTGGACACAATACTCAAGGTGCGGTCTCACCAGTGCTGAGTACAGGGGGACAATCACCTCCCTACTTCTGCTGGCCACACTATTCTTTATGCAAGCCAGGATGCCATTGGCCTTCTTGGCCACCTGGGCACACTGCTGGCTCATGTTCAGCCTCCTGTCGACCAGCACCCCCAGGTCTTTTTCTGCCAGGCAGCTCTCCAGCCACACTTCCCCAAGCCTGTAGCAATGCATGGGATTGTTGTGGCCCAAGTGTAGGACCTGGCACTTGGCCTCATTGAAGGCCATGCCATTAACATTGGCCCATCTATCTAGTCTGTCCAGGTCCCTCTATAGAGCATCCCTGTCCTCAAGCAGATCAACACTCCCACCCAACTTAGTGTCATCTGCCCCAACTTACTGTCATCTGCATACCCATGTAAAAACTCCTTCTCCAGCTTTCTTCAGTAGGCCCCCTTCACATAGTTGAAAGTTGCTATAAGGTATCCCTGCAGCCTTCTCTTCTCCAAGCTGAACAATCCCAACTTTTTTAGCCTGTCTTCATAGGAGAGGTTCTCCAGCCCCATGATCGCCTATATCTTTCCTTCCAGAAGAGAAGGAAGACTTCCAGTCTTTCTGAAAGACTACTAAAGAAGACTTATTCTGATCCAGATGGTGGTCAAACTGGTACTGATCTAGTAATTGCTCTTTTAATACACACTTGCTACAAGACTGTAGTCTAAATTTAGCATAGTGAATGTTTTTGTTCAAAGGCCGTGCTAGTCAACAATTTCCAGTGCTGGAAAATATTATAAAGATGACTGGGAACAGCAGGCTCTCTGTATTTTCCAACAGCCTTAGAAATTACCAGCTCTGAAATGAGACCCAGGCTGCTGGTTAGCCTGGAAATGAAATAAGAACCACCTAGTTCTCCAATACAGATCTTGAATTAATTCTGGCTTCTGGTTGGAAACATAGTTCATTTCCCTTTAATTTGTAGATTCTTGAAAGATTTTTTTATTAAAACTGGGAGGTGATGTGACAGGAGAATGCCAACTTTGCTTGCTTCTTGAGAATAAGAAAGCCAGTTCCTGGATGGAAGCCACATAGGAAAAGGTCCCTAAGAGAGAGAGGTAGAAGGAGAGAGGGAGAGGGATAGTAGAGAAGAGGGGGAAGAAAGGGGACATTAGGAGAAAGAAGAAGCTGAACACAGACAGCTGTAAGGTGAAGACTAAAGAATTGTTGGGTTGCTTTTTCTGGGACTTGTTCTTTCTGTGCTCATGCTCTGCAGCACTGAGTGCATACTGCACACTGTGAAAGGAGCAAGTTTGGAACAGTAAGTAAAGACAGAAACGCTCTCAGGCCTAACCTCTCACAGCAGGCTGACTGGGCTGCTATTGCAAATCAGTTTTACAGTGGAGGTGGGACAAGTTTGGAGACAGATTTGAGCACAGACTAAGGGTGAACTACTGAAGCCTGAGGTTTTTAAAGCAAAGAGGAGTGGTAAAAGGATGTGCAAGGTCTGACTTTGAGACCTTGGCTACACTAGTATGGCACATATGGCTGTTTTGTCTTCCCAGGGTGACACTAATTGAACTGGCTTTATTATGGGTTGATCAATGATCTTCAGAAACAAAGGTGGTGATATTTCAGTGAAAGTTTATCAGATCCATCTCTGGATAAATTGCTACAGTTACATGTCTCAGAGGTTCTAAGTAAATTTTAATATTTGCACAATTGCAGACAAACACATTTAATAAGTAGGAAACTTCGTCGTAGTCTAACAAAGCATCTTTAAAAAACCAAACACAAACATACAACAAAAAACAACCAAAAGCCTGTATGACAAGTGTTTCATTTTAAATTATTCCAGCCTTGACTTGATTAGAGGAGAACATTTTATTTTAGGATTGGGATTTAAGAGTGAATCTCTGTTCAAGACAGCACTGGAGTAGTTGCTAATTTCTGTTGGCAACTGTGGGACATGTACAGATGTTTAAATTCTTCCCTAGATAGGACTGTGACACAGTGACCTGGCCCCAGAAGTGTGTTAACATATTAGATGTAGTCTCTATAATATGCCAGTAAACTAGAAATAAAATGGCTGCTTGTGCCAAATACACCTCATGATATGATACTCACAGAATGGTACATTTTAAGTTTACTACCGTAATTGATTTTTATCACTGTAATTCAGCTGATTTCCTGAGAGAAAAACAAGATGGAAGAATCATCATTCCATGATCCCTCTGTACCTAAAGGGATTTATTCTCAAATGAGCTTAAGAGCATTCCTTTTGCATTCTGATAGACAGCCAGCAGCTAGAAGAAAGACCATAATATTCCCAGGGATCTCAAACAGTAAAGAAATAAAAGTATTCCTAAGACATGGGTTGAAACGTTGTTGGCATTCAACAGAATGCTCAAATGCAACCAAAAGGCAAAAATGCAGTAAACAGCTCCTCACTTTACTAGTTGTGAAACACCCTTCCATGTGATAACTAGAATAAGACATATTTCAGATTGTTTCCTCATTTATATCAGTTTGTCAGTTATTTCCAATTTTATGATTAAGAACCTTACTGTTTTTGCTCAGCTGTAATACAACTTGTCTTCATCTTAAGCCCAGAATTCAAACTGATTAGATAAATCTGGAGAAGTACATGATACATGTTCAAGCAAAAAATCCAAATAAATCAGTGTTGCAAGTACTTTTTTTGTAGGGCCTATAGTTTTAGAGGAATTAGAGGACCAAAAGGTATGGTATGCTTCTTGCCAAAGTCAGACTTTAGGGTCTGAAAGAAACAGGAATTGCTTCTAGATGGTATTAGCCTATTCATGACTTTGAACCACACTATCTCAGGGAAACAAAGCTTGAACTGCTCTATTATTGAAACACACTAAAGCTGGAAGACTAGAGTGGAAACAAAGGCAGAAATGATGTTAGGTAGGTGAAGATGTGCAGAGATTAATTCAACAAGGTGAAGTCCATCCTGTGTAAATGGAAGTAGATGCGAGAGGAGCTCAGAGCATAGAACTCTGATGGAGAATTAAAAAGCAGGAGTGTGACTTAAATGTGGGGGTGTCATGTGGAAGACAAATGCCATGTGAGAGGATGATATATTGAATATATACCATAGAATGAGAAATCTCTAGAGATTGTGACGAAAAAGATTATCACCTGCAGCCAGGTATCATTGCTGCTGTAGACCTTTCACTTAAGTGGAGAGAGAGCAGAAGCACTTTGTTGCCAGGTAGACTTGCATCTGGGAAGACTTTTTTTTTTTTTTGCTGAGGAGGATTCAGGGCACTCAGAGACTTGCAGAGCATCAGAATGTCTCATCAATGTAGTATTATAAAATTCCTGTGGGAAAAATGAGTGTGTTATAGAAGTAAACTAGTCTGTTACATTTACTCCAAAAGCTACAATCCAGATAAGCTATGATGGTAGTGACAGCATCAGAATGACTTCTTATCACCTTGATGATGGGAAAAACAATTCAAAAAAGTGGTTCACAAATATTTCCATGAAAAGAAATTAAGCAAAACCATAGTGAACAAAAAGCCTGGAAAGCATTTCCAAGGAAACTGGATTTGTCGTGGAGTACTGAGGGCCAGCTGCTTCCTATGGGACAAAGGAGATAAGGAAGATCCTCAGGGTGGCATGGCAGAAGATCTCAGGCAGGGGCAGATCCACTCAATCAGGACCAGGGCAGGCCAGGGGGCAGCCCCAGACCTGGGCATCAGATATCTCCATGGGGATGGGGATGAGATGAGGCCAGTCTGGGCCATTGGCCTGCAGGTAAGGCTCAGGAACAAAATCAGGGATGAGAATCAGAGTCAGTCCCAGTCTGGGATGGCCATGCGAGGTGGTGGAGATAGAGCAATCTGCTCTTGATGCCTAATCCCCAAGAAGCCATGTGAATAATATAATGTGTAACTATGGCAGCACATGCACTGAAAAACAAAAATCTCAGAACTGAGATTTTCTAGTTTTAAGCATTGAAGAAAATTTATACCACAGGGTTTAAATTGCTGTGTGAAATAAATTTAATATTTCCATAGTTTATGAATTGAACCTTAATTTTGGTATGAATGAATTGTAATCTAATGAAAGACACACATGACTATATCCCACGTTGCTGACAAATACTCAGTGCTCAGATAGCACTAATACTCTCTACATTTTCTACAGGGTCTACAGTATCTATATGATCTGACTTGACTGGTATTCGAAATAACTGGTTTTTATCCATGGAAACTGATCCTATTTTATGTTGTTCAGATGGGCCTGTGGATAAACTTTCCAAGTCCTCTCATATTAATTGAAACTAGTCTAAAATTTCCCAAACAGTGGAAGTGTGCATGATCTCCACCTTACTCAGTCTACCCCCACAGAATTGGCTTTGGTGGTCATTTCCTTCTGTCTGAGGATTTACACAGAAGACAACTGCTTTGGATTTCTGGGTTGATACAGGTCTGAAATCACCATCTACCTCTCTTGTTATTACCCACAAATGAATAAACAAAACTCCACACATTCTTTTAAAATAGCTTAAGGTCCAATATATTAAAATATTTCCCACAAAAGACATCTTGAGTACAATCTGGTTTATCATCCAAGCATGTTCAAGTTCACAGTTTATATGTTCTGCTTTCTCACAGAATAGGGTTTTTTTTAGGTAGGAAATATGAAGACAGAATAGAAGAGCTCTCTTTAAAAAATAACCCCCAAATGTTATGGTTTGATTGCATTTATAGTATATTTGAGCATCTAACACATCACAACTGTGTTACTTTCTGAATCAAGAAGCACTTTTATTTCTAGACATTCTTTCAGCCACTAACAGAATTTCTAATCAACACGAACAATTTTGTCCTTTGTTACTTTGCAATAAATTGTGACCAAGATCCTATTTACATTGGTGTGGCAGAGAGCAAAGATTCAGATATTGAAGGTGAAATAGGTTATGAATGTCCGTGATGTCTAACATTCAATGTAAAGTTCAATAGGTTGCCCTGTACAATGTGGGTTTGAAGATGCCTTGCGTAAATAAAAAGGTATATCATACCCGTGATCTTAGTGTATTTCCTTGCAAATGTAGATCTGCTCTGCAAGGTAACAGCCCAGTCAGGTTTCCTGGGAGTGAAAGTAGGAGGAAATAAGGAAAGTGTCTTTCTGCCTTCATTGGGTCTTGCTTTGTGCACCTCCATAAGCCACACTGAGTTTCAAATATATAATAATCACTGGGAAATAGAAAGACAAGAAAAGAGTTAAAAAAGAACTCATATATCTTGACTACGATACTTCTATAGCAGACCTCTTGTAGAATACAAAGCTTGGCACACCATGTCTGTGTTCAGACAAGGAGTGTGAGCTGGGTGATAAGGAACTTCCTCGGACTCAGACTTTTTCTCTTCCAATCTGATAGATATTATTTGTTCATTCCCCTGCATCATTGTGAGTCTTAATCACTTAGGATAATGCTCATATAACCATCAGTGCATGAGGTTAAGGGTCTTAATGTGCCCCAAGCACTTTAAAAGCCTCAGAGGAAAGGTTCAGCAACTGAACAATATTATCTTACAGGCTAAAGACCTTTTTCTGCTTAATGCATATGACTAGATGTGCTTTTACTGTAATAAGCAGAAGTGACCATTAAGGTCATTGACAATACTTTGCATTTATAGAACCATTTATATTCTTATCTCTTCACAGCATCCATGTAGAGGAGTTTTACAATCCTCTTCTTTCATCAGGCTGGACAATGGAACAAATGTTTTCAACAATAGTTTTAGAACATGGGTAGAACTTGGAGCACTAGTCAGAAATTTGAATGCATGTGGCTAGATTGTTTTGTATTCTTCAGAATGAATTAAACTTTTAGCTACTCCGGAACTTTAGGATGATGGTCAAGTTCCATATCTAGAAAGTAATGGGTTTGGATAAAAGACCTCTGAGATTGAGGAGATTCAAGGAACTTGCCCTCTTCTACCTAATTATAAAAGCAATTATAGTTTACCTAGTTGATACTTCAGGTTCTAGGCTTAGTAGCATTGACATCTCACATTCTCTTTGTATTTCTGTTTTGTGTAAAAACAATGAAATAGTCCAATAGTGGCAGACATTATAATGGGTCATGGTACTTTTTTATCTGAAGTGCCAATTTAGATAGAACAACACACATCCTAAATTAAATAGTTCCAATAACAGGATCAGTGTAGCAAACTTGGCTTCAAATTGACATAAGTTATCTCAACACACAGTGTAAATCATCAGGGGGCTGGTGTTAAGATACCACAGATATGCTACCACTGACACACAAAATACTTTCAGTCAGTCCAGAAAGTAGTTATATATTTATTTCCACTTCAGTACAGGCACATCCACAGGGGAGGAGGACTCAAGTCTGCAGCATGTGGCTGAGGAGGCCCGTGAAGCTTTTGTATGCCTTGTGGATTAACAGAGTATTTCAGGCTCTGGGATGTCTATTTGGCACTTCTTCAAGAATGCAAAAAGCAGGCTCAAATGAACAATTCAATGTTCTGAAACAGCTGAATTTTTCTTAACAGAAGAAGCAATAGGAGACAAAACACTTCCCTCCTTTACAGAAAAGCTAACTCCTTAGTCCAACAAAATAATTCTAAAAGCAACTAAATAACTTTTTTTCCATGTGATGTGATCAAGTGTATTTGTCAAGGGTAGTTTGGAAAGTGCATATCTCTGACACTCTGTGCATCACAAGATTTTTACATAGCAAAGGCCCAGTAAAAGCTTGGAAAACAAGTCCTTTCTCATTATAACTAGAGCATAGAAAAGGCTGATATCTGAGCAGTAAGCTCACAAATGACCCATTACAGAGGTTATTTAAATGTTTGGAATAAAAATGGTAATGCCTCTTCAGGTATTGCCAGAGGTAACTCAGTAGCTTGAATACTCTGCTGCAAGAACAAAATGTTATACTAGTTAATGGGAAAAGCCTGAGCTAAGCCCTATAAAGGTCAAATTAATTGAAATCTGTGTGTAAGCCATTTAACTGTAGCAGCTTGATTTTTCCTTTTCTGCACTTAGAGTCTGTCATTATCTAAATGTTTTGCTCAATAGCATTTATATAGTTTCTCTTTTATGAGTGAGAGAATAACCTATTTTTTCTATGTCCTGATGACTTTCACAGTTCTGTACTTTTCTCTACGTTTAGGTTAGTATTTCAAAAGATTAGGCATTGGCAACTCAGTGACCCACAATAGGCTATTGCCTCCATAGATAATCCTAAGGGTATGGACCTTCATCCGAAGACTCACCCACCGGTAAAATCAGTACTTAAATATTCTATGCCAAAAATGAAAATAAATAATGGGCTTTGAGAGTATGGGTGTTATGTGATGGGTTTTCTGTAATACTGAAAAGGTCTGAATTCCAGAATGGAGGTAATAAGATTTGCCTTGATCACCTCATATACAGAGTGGAATTCTATAGATACTGCAGTGTAGACTCCCTCTGTGTAGTGACAGGTCCAGAAGGTGATTCAAGTTCCCCATTGCACTATTGTCCATTGAGTGCAGTCCATTAAATATAAAGTCAGTTTAGGCTCATTAGGTTGATTATTGCTAATGAAGGTGTCAGACAAAAGATAGAAATGTGTATGTNCTGGCAGAGACAGACAGCCTAATAGCTTCACGTTTCATTTGCCTGAAACAACCATTCTGTTCTTTGCACTCAGAGACTATTTTCAGCCAGTGGTGATGACTAGAGTTTGGATAACCGTCTTCTGTCCAGTCAAGCTTAAGTTTTATTATCTGATACATGAATAAAACTCCATACAATCCAATCTAAGATAAACACAACACAACAAAACAAAACAAATCAAAACAAAACAAAACCTCAATAAAATGGGAACAAACAAATGGGAATTGGAGAAGCATTGCATGGGATGTACAGCATCAGCAGACTTGCTATGCCAAACAACATTTCAGCTAAAGAGCTGAGAACTTTAGACAATTTCTTTCCTTCCCATCTGTATTTTCCTGCTATGGACATAAACTCAGCTGTTGCTAAAACACACAGAAAATTATTCCAATAAAGCTGAATTTGTTGCTGTAAACATCACTGTTACTTTGTGCGAGTAGAAGAACTCGGAACAGTTACATGATACAAGAACTAGCTGCAGTTTCTTAGCAGAAACGTTTGCTTTGTAACTAGACTGTCATACAGAGCAGAGAGCAAGTGATGGGGCTTAAGTGAAATGAAGAATATTCATGAGAAACATCTGACTGTACTGCACATTTATAGCTAATATTAAATAATTTAAATTTAAGACACAATCTTTGTTTAAATTAGACAAGGTGATTTCAGACCATTCTGATTTGTAGCTATTGACTACTTAATCTTGAGCAAAGGCTCATGCATCTTCATCTTTGTACTGGTGATGACACATTATATGAAAATTTGTAAAATTAGTCTTCTTCATCACATTGGAGAAAAGCAGCCCAACACCCTCTTTCATTTCATTCCAGAACTTGTTCTTTTGCTAGGCTTATTTCATAGCCGTGTATGAGATTCACCATCTAACTGTAGACAGGCTGTGATCGTGACTATGTTTGCATTTTTTTCATGGTCAGCCTGTCATCTGTCATCTGCTGCATTTCACCACCATTCCTATTTGGTTAGAATGTTGAATGACTATCTTGATACTCTCCTTTTACTTTTGCATTTTAAAAATCATGGTATTACTTATAACAAGCTGACAAAATAAAAAGGAAAATATATGACATGGTCAGCAGAAATTCAGTTTCCAAGAGGCTAACGGATAGATTTTCTGAAGGGAAGTCACAGAAGTACCATTGCAATCACTTCCATGATCTAAACCACGTTAGTGTTGCACTGTATCACCTCAAACAAGAAGGCAAATTTTTACTATGAATTTAAAAGATGAGATACCTTATGGCAGCTGCCTGGCCTCCATCTGCCAACTGAGCAGGACATGGCTCTCCTGTAAGTACTTAGATGTCTCTTCCAGTCACATGCAGCAGCCTCAGACTACTTAAGAGCATTTCAATTGATGTCAGACACCTACATTTAGATACATTAATTGAATCCAGTGAAAAATAGAGATCACAGCTGGTCAAATGCCAGGTTGTCTAAACAGAGGAGTTCAATGCCATTTGA
>VZTM01030901.1:13699-27844 GCA_013400555.1 Jacana jacana | reverse complement strand
AGAAAGTTGTGCTCCTGTCCTTTCTTACCCTATGGAGCATATAAAGAATTTTAACATCTAATCAAGGAACGCAATAGTACATAACAAACCCAACCCACTCCATAGATTCCTCTGTCCTCTCCCCTTCCCTCCCCGACAGTATCAGCTGTTTAAAAACAAAACCATTCTAGAGAGTTCTGCTATATTTGAAGTGAACAAGGACACACTAGGGCAGTAAGGTATAGGAGATAAGTTGTTCAGCTTTTTCCCTGAGGACTGAATCCAACTCAGATGAAGTAAATGAGAAGTGTGTTGTCCATGGAGGTCACTGTATCACACACATAGTACAGTAACAGGGTGGGAAGAGGAAAGATGTGGTGATTGCAGCATTGATGGAGGATACTGCTGGCCATTCAAATCAGAGAAGGAAGGGAGAGCTCTGTTTATTCTCCTTTATCTTTCTTTTCCTTCCGTACTTGGATTAGTAGTAGTAAAGATTTGTTAGTCATTTTGGCCATCCTCCAGCCCATATCCTACAGCAGTTCCCTCTGATTTTTTTTCAAGTCTCTGTTATCTTAAGCTATGGGACATCTGACATACTGCTTGGCAAAGGATTCTGCAGTTTAATCAGCACCAGCTTCAGCACTGTGCTTTGGTGTTGTGTTTGGGTTTTTTTGGCATTTTCCTTATTTAAGTCTGAAAACCAGAAACAATTTCTCTTCCTACTTTTGGTACAAACAGTATGTGAATTCCTTCTTAGCCTTCCAGGTGTATATTTCAACAATGAGGAAACAGGAAACTCCCTCCACAGAACAATTTGGATGGCAGTTTGCTCCACTGAGAGTTANGTGGGTGTAAAACTGTCACTATGGCAGTATTTATATCCTTACTTCTTTCTAACTCTCAGTGGAGCAAACTGCCATCCAAATTGTTCTGTGGAGGGAGTTTCCTGTTTCCTCATTGTTGAAATATACGAAATTAAATGGTATAGAAAACTTTAAATGTAAAACTTCACATTTTCTTCCATCACAGTATATTTGTTTGTAAGAGTCTTGGCTTGAGTATTTTAATTTTTACTTTCTGCTCTTTTTACCTCTTTCCATATGCATCATGATTCCTTTTTTCTCCAGTCTAAACATTTTCAAGGAAACCCTTTAATGTGATGTGTTTATATGTATTTCCATTGTATCTTTTATTTTATTTACACATTTTAGATTAAATGATTTAATTAACCTAAAGAATGGTAATGTAACTATGCTAACACAGACTGCACATTGCAAGCACAATATTTGTGCTTCCTTTTTCATTGTGCCCTATAATGGGATGGATCGTTTTTTACCACCATAGAAAAAAACCCCAAACAACAACAAAAAACCTATGGGACAGGTTTGAAACAGTTGAAAAGCTAAACAAAGATTTGGGGACATTTGGACATTTTCCTCCTCCCTCTCCAGTTCCTGGAGATATGTCTGTGATGCTTTTGAAACTGTAAAGATGTGAAACAAATCTTATGGCAGATGCTATCATTTCTAGTTGAGCTGAGTCATTTTCAGCCCACTAACTTAAATGGGTTTTGGATTAGGCCCTTAAGAAAAGGATGTCATCTCTGAGATGAGGAATGGTTCTTCACAACATCCAAGGCTAAGTATTGCAAACAGAATTGATTTCATACAGAATCTTTCTTTTCTCATTACAATGGATTTAGCTAAACTGTCAGAAAATGTCAGATCTTCTATTTGTGCCCCACAGGACTTTTTTTATTTTTCAGCATGTTATTCCTTTTTTTTTTACAGTTTCTCCTGGCTGCAACACCTAGTGGTTTGCTAAAATTTAGGTACTTTCACTAATATCTTTGACCTCTGCAAACACCACCTACCTTCTCATTATTTCCAAATAATACACTACTTACAGAAAACTCCTTTCTGTGTTCTGAAATAGACTTGCAAGTGCATGATAAAGGGACAGTTTTACTGCAATCCTAAACAATTCTAACAGATAAAGTATTTCGTCAACTTGATCTGGTATCCAGGTAAACAAAGTTTCCAGATGTCAACTATTCCTCGCTCATGTTAAAAGGAATGTGGGGCCAGGAGAGGACTCTCAAGTACTGCCGTTATTCATCCAGCTGCAGACTTCTCTGCAAAGGTGGGAACCTCTGTCACTGCTCCCTCTACGCTAGTCAACTATTTATTCTTTCTTCCTTCTGTACTACACCTCTCTTGGCACAGTATGCAGGGTGTCCTTGTTGCAGAAACCTAAATAATGAAATGCTTTTTGAAACCTGCACTAAAATAGTGCTGATGGCGCAGTCTCAACTTTGAAGTGGGTGAGCATGGCTTGAAAAAGCAAGAGATTTCAGTCAGTGGTGTGCATATAGAATAGTGTTTTCTAGGCAGAACCAGCTGACAGGAGGATAATCCAGGATAATGCAGGTGCAAAAATAGGAGAATGTCTCTCTACTTCTCAATCCTATGAACGATGATTTAGGTTCTCTGGGGTTTTGAAGACAAAAACGTTGCCTTGTTTGCAAGGGAGAGAAGAGATTTTCCTGATGGTGATTAAAAGGTGGAGCAAAATGATATGAATTGAATGGGTACACACACAATGAATCAATAAGTTTTTTGGCTCTCTGTGGATGACTGGGAATTAAGAAGTGAAACTGTATTGTGAACTAATAATGCTTTAATTCAAATAGTAATTTGTGTTTTTCTTGAAATGACAGAAAATTGTGAAACTTACTTTTTAAAATCACAAAAAAAGTAACCATTTGGGTAAAATGGATGGGTTCCTTGTAAGGCAGCTCATACACTGACTTTTTGATGTTTTTATTTTCCATAGGAAGTTGGTGTGAAAAAATAGTACATAACAAAGAAATATAGCAATTCTGTCTCCTGTTGGTTGCTCCTATCCTAGTGCAAGTTTTATTCTTTCCCTTTTTTCTACTTTTTCTGTTCAGTCAGTGTAAGATCCGAGAAGCCACCCCCAAGAGTTTTGCAATTGATTTTAGTGAGATCGGATCTAATTGTTATTTCTGTTACTCATGGGTCTCTGCCTTCTGCCTAATTTCCCTTATTTTGGTGGCAGGCCCACTGTGATCTAGAACCATTAAGGCTTTTTCCTCCTGTTATGTTTTGTAGATGATTGCTTGTATTTATTGGTGCTAAAGCTGAGAATTTTCTGCCATTGTTGCTTGTACCCTTCCATTACTGCTGTTCAGTACTTCATCCATGGAAAACTGACTTGAAATGGAGTGTTCCATGTACCAGCTGCATCTTAATTAAAATAGGTGTTTGAAGCAATCAGGCAACATAAAATATCAGGTAAAGACATTTTACTGTATTGATATATTAAGATTGTTAGTTCAGCATTGAAAGAAAGAATGACAAGATTTCTCATGCTATTGGGACAGCCTGCAGATGGGATACGTCATCCCATAAGAAAAGAAACATAGCTATGCTAAAGAAATACTCATTAGTTCCAGTCTGGCATTTAACTAGCTTGGGGCACCATTGTATGCAATGTAGAAAGGTTCTCTTTCCAGCACTGTGTTTAGTACCATTCTCAAGTTTTTATAACTGTTAATCTTGTGCTTTGTGACAGCTGAAACTTGTAACCTGGAGAGAAACAAGCTCTGAGTCTAGCTTTTGAGTAGAAGCTCTTATGATGAGGTATTGCCTCACTAGGAACTTGCCCCCAGCAACTTTTTTTCTCATTTTTCTTCCAAAATTTTTTTTTTTTTTTCTGATGTACAAGTGAGTAAATCTTTGTGAGACCCTAAAACATAGACAATATACAAAGGTACAGGAGTATAAAAGAGGAGGACTGGGGTGATCAGTGAGGTGTACACAGCCTGCAGTCTGATGGAGCTCTAAGATTTCATGAAAGCATCGAGTTTGCTTAAACCTGCAGTATGTTTTGCTCACCCTTGATGCTTTTAAAGCAAAGATAGGAATATTTGTAAGGTGGAATATTTGTCAACCAACTACTAAATCAAACATTATTATATTTTTGGCTTTCTTTTTTTTATATTATAGTTCTTTACCAATTCCCTAAGAATAAACTGAATTAACTTCTTTGTGAATGTTTTTGTCTAATATCTTCTGATTGTTTCTTCATGCCAAGCTCCACCACTGCCTTGTGGCAAATGCTTGCTTCAGAGTGTTTAGAGATGCATTCTCTTCTCAGACTCTCTTGGAAGCAAGATTCACTCTTAACAAGGCTGAGCTTAGGCCCTCTATGAGGGGAAGAGTACATTGAATTGAAACCCAGCTACCTGCAGATTAGGCAAGGCCAATAGTCTATTTTCTTTGCATATTTAGAAAAAAAAAAAAAGGAAAGGAAGCAGATATATCAAAAGCCCCAGTCCCAGTATCATTATCCTCTACAAATAATGTTTTTCTTTTCCTGGTAAAGAGGTCACTGGAAGACTGCCATTTTAATTAGGCTTAGGGAGGAAAAAGAAAAAGTAAAAGGAAAAGAAAAAGAAAAGAAGAAATTGAACTGCAGTCTGCCACTGAGACAGAGACTTGCCAATATCATCAGAGAATGCTATGGTAGTCAGCTTACACAAGTTATACTATGACAGAACTACATATAGAGATGTGAGTTACTTTGATTAAATAAAAATAAAGGTTACTAGTCTTGAAATAGAGGCCAAAAGCAGCACGGGCAGTCAAAAGTTTTGTTTTTATATTATTAAAAATACTAAAGTCATAATCAATACAGATAATCCCATGGAGAAGTGCAGCTGATGTAGCTGCAAAATCAGATCTTCTTTACAAACTGTGGTAGGCTGATCTTGGCTGGCTGCCAGATGCCCACCCAGACACTCTCTCCCTCTCCTCAACAGGATGGGGGAGAAAATAAGATGGAAAAGTTCATGGGCTATGCTGGCGTGATCAGGGCTGCAGAGAAATACCTGCTCCACTGTGGTCTCTCTGTGGGCTGCAGTGGAGTCTCTGCAGTGGTGCCTGGAGTTCCTCCCATCCTCCTCCCCTGGCCTGGGTGCTCGCAGGGCTGATTATCACACCTTTTCCCTCTCTCTACCATGGAGCATTTTGCCCTTTCTTAAATATATTTTCACAGAGGTGCCACCAGCTTTGCCAATGGGCTCAGCTGTGTGCTGTGGTGGGTGCATTGCAGACCCAGTGGGAACCAGCTGAGGCTGGCTGGAGTCAAAGATGTCTGGCATGGGGCAGCCCCATCCTCTCCTCACAGAGACTCCCTCAGGCAGCGATCTCCTCACCTGGACACAGGCAGCCCATAGACACACTTTGACAAAAAAAAAAAAATAGTTTACTAAGAAAACTCAAAGGTAATTCTAAAACCTATTTAGACATGTCTTAAAACTTCCAGCTTTACTTTCTTGAGTAGTTTGCTTCCTCTGTGCAAGTGAGTTAAGAGTATCTCTTTAAAATTTCCCAGTCTGTTCAAGATAGCCTGGTACTGACATACTACACGGGGTCTGCCCTCCCTCAGAACTGTATAGGTTATATTTTAAAAGGTGCGATATATTGGTTTTCAGATACTTAGATCTCAAAAGTTATTTTGAAGTTACCGATTTTTTTCATTTCTATATATTGATTTCTAGAAATTGAGACTGCTTTAAACAGAAGGGAGTTTTCAACTCAATTGTGGGTCTTTACATGTTATCTCTGAATCTTAAAAATACCACTAATGTCACTATTTTTAGGGACTAAATCCAGAGATCCCGACATCTCTGTTTTGTGTAAATTCATCATGTCATGCTAAAACTGCAGCGCACTGTGATGTCTCATTTTCTGTTGTGGCCATAACTCCCCAAGTCCTGAGGGTGCCAGCTGGTTTATCCCTTGCTCCCAGAGGTTGCTGAGAGAGGGTGCATTCCCTTGACTGTTCAGTCCCCAAGGCTTGATTAATTAAAAGCTTGTAGAACACAAAATTCCTGAAGGACTGGCTTATTTCCTCCCATGTATCCTTTGAAAGATGTAGTAGCCTCACCTGTGACATGGAACTCCAGGACACACATGTTGAAAACCCTGCTTTACCTGCGCTGGACAAGTACTTTTGTTAGTAGTGACTTACCTGAGAGTCTTTTATATTTAGCTGTTAAGGATGCTCATGGCAAAGGTGTACTCCTGAATTGAAGTACCTCCAAGTGTGAAGTGAAATGGATTTTACTTTAGATCTCCCAGGAAATGGCCTACCCATTAGATTTCAGAGTATAAAAAGAATGACAGTGGCTTCTGTTTTTTTTTCCCTTTTGTTTCTTTTCCTCCTCCTTATTTGTGATAATTAAAAACCCATGTGCTAGTTGCAATCTGTACATCACTCATATTTATTACTGCAAATAGTGAGTTGTTACCACTTGCTAATTGGGGGTAAATGGTTTAATTCATTGAGAAGGACCATACTCTTCCATATTTGCTATATCTCATTTAAGTGTCTTTGTGAGGTTTGTCATGGTCTTTCTGGATTCTCTTTGATGTTTTCTGGAGGCTGAGTCAATTTTTTAATGCTTAGATATCAAGTTACCAACAATGTTTAGAGTTGATGCCTAAATCATTTTTGTGGGTTGAATCCTTCCTGTATTCTTTTCAAGAGGACTAGCTAGAGTGAAAGAATGTTCTCATAGAAACTCATCAGTTAGATGCTGAATATGAAAAGAATATATCCTGAATCCATTTTTTGGGGGGGGCAAGAGTTATGAACATAAATGGAAAATTATATCACCTAACTTGGAATCTACTCCATCAATAAAAACTGTAAATGCAGAGTAGCTCTAAAGTTGGAAATATAGACCAGATTTCAGGTGATGTGCATTAAGTTTCTTGCGTTTTTGTGTCTGGTTCATACTAGATTCTAACATAAACTGATATTAATTGATATTGTTCATGAAAATGAATATAAGACTACTACTGTTCTGTCATGGGTGTATATTCCAAGAGTTTTATATTTGAGAATTTGGTTAGTAAGCAAGCTGTCTGACAGTAGGTTCATAGAGGTCTTTCAATATAGATCTATTCTGGATTAATGGGAAATACTGTTGGTTGCTTTGGAAAACATTCTTGTTCAGAATATTTATTGAATATATAAGTCTTCCCTGTTATGGGAAGATGTAAAAAATCAATCAAGCTCAGAAAGAAGTGTTATGTATGGATTGCTGATTGTGCCTAAAATCCCAGTATATAGGGACAACCCGGATATAGTATCTTTATAAAATGTGGAAGTTTCATATCTGAGTAAATTGCTGTAAAAATTAAAAATACAAAATTGCCACTGGTTCTGGAGTTCCATGAGATCGACACATAGATGTGGACTTCAGCTGTTAATATCAGCCATGCCAAGCTTGCAATCTTTCCTAAAGATGAGCACAGACCACGCTGATCTCCAGATTCAAAGCCCTCTACTGTTTTGAGTGATTGCTGCCATGATGCTGACAAAATGGAAATTCAAGTTAGCATTCTTCTATTGATATTCATTCTAAATCTCGTATACAAAGAATGAAGGGGAAAACCAGAGATAAGCCAATCTTCAAAAATATCTGTGATGTACATAGGCTCTTTGCCTGCTGAGCTCTCTGAAAATAAGAAACTGAAATACTGAACCACCCAATTTATAGTTGAGTAAATAAGATCTTATTTTTGGTGGTACTAAAGTCTCCAGGTAAATGTAATACAAACTTTTTTCATTACCGAAAGGAGGACATTGGGCATGGAAATTAGTTCTAAATATACACATATTTAGTGCCAAATAGCAAAGAAAACTCCAGAATTAGCTTCTCAAAAACTTTTCCACACACTGAAACATTAGAGATGGGGTAATGGTAACAATTAGAAAGTTCAACTTTTTTTACCTAAGTGTCACCTGGAACCACAAGTTGAATATTATCTTTAAATTTGTAATTTCACCATAAAGAGTTTCTCATGAAGAAGCAGAACAGCTATGATTCTATGGTACTTCGACTGCTTCTTTGATAACTTAATGAACTGCTTTACTGTAAGCAGATATTCAGTATCACTACTTTGCATTATAAATAACATCTGTCTAGCATGTAGATAGTGGCATGGTGTATTAAAGGCTATGGATTAAGCATTCATTACAGGATGAATCATATTCATTATGGACTGTCTGTGTAGAACAGCTCTGTCTGCTACAAACCCAAATAATCTCTATGATGAATAAACAGAAAATATCTTACTGAAGTAGTACCCTATTTGGTTATTTCCGTAGGAGTTCATTTGCTTTATTGTTCTGTTTTATTTTCTCCCCCCAGACAGTTCTTGCCTTGAAATATGCTTGTTTCTGCAGTAACATCTTTTTCTTTCTTTAAGTGATGCTTCCACAGCCAAGTCTTCCCTCACTCTCCTCTTCTCAAAAGCCTGTGTATAATCCTCTTCCATAATGTGACTTTCCTCAGTTGACTTCTATTCCTGTGCTATCATCTACCTATCAAATCTCACTTTCCTTAGCTTACTTTTGATATACCAAATGTCACAATTTATGAGAGATAACAGTGTAAAAGCATTCAAGTTATCTTCATCTCTATATTTATTCCTACTTCCAATTTCTAACTAAAACTTTTATTAGATAAGTTCAGTTTAAAAGTTATGACAGTATAGAATCATATACTGATAATATGCTGTTAGGAACCACAGAACACAACTCTAACAGTCCTTTGAGAGGACTCCACAGAGCAGAACAATTTTGGACTGTGATCCTTGGAAACTTACTAAACAGTATGAAGAAATTCTGAATTTTTGCATTTGGCTTTTTTCTTGCAAAAACCAAAACTACTGGTACTAGCTGTAAAATTCAGTTAGATACGTGCATAAAACAAATCTCTAAACACTGCTATCTCCCCAACTCCTTTTCTACTGTCAGTTTTGAAACACACACAAGGGATTTTATTTATTAATTTGATTGATTGATTGACTGAGGCGTTGGCGTGGTTGCAATGTTTGGTCTATCATAAATTCTTGCTGCCAAATAATAAATTCTATGATATAGAGCTTTCAACAGAAACTCTAATAGAGCATTATAGATTGAAGGACTGCCTGTTATTTCAAATGCTGCCATGTAACTAAACTCTCTCTTTTATTGTTGACCACAGAAGATAACACGTAAACATTCCTACATAGATTTGAAGTTCCAAAATTAACAGAAAGGAGAAACTGCATAAATCCTCAGCTAGTCTCTGTGCTTAATAGATATGGGTGAAGAAACAAACCATTAGTAAAGCAGATGTCCTGTGCAGCCAGGGCAATATGTACTGTCATTTAGGATAGGTCTTTTCTGCTGTAGATGAAATATCTGAAGGACCATCAGTGGATAACACCCATTACTCTCTCAGAAGTATTTAAGAAATCTATCAAATCCTTTAGATTTCTTCTGATATAGCAAATAAGATACACTTACATATATGGTGATTGAAAGGAAAGGGAACAGCTTGCTTATTGAAGTTCATTAGGTGGCCAGGAAAGCAAAAGAACTTAACATTTTAATGTATTCAAAGTATTAAATCGATTTGAATGCTGAAAATATCCAGGAGAAGAAAAACGTAATTGTATGTTTAAAAGTGAGAAAAATACTATTTAGCTTTTAATCAGATTTGTTTAGTTATAGACTGCCTAAAAAATTAAAATTGGCTATACTTTCATGGGAGAAAATTTCTCATATCAACTGAAATGTGCATGTCCTACAGTACAAGGCACAGAGAGACATGAAGTGCCAAAAACATTCTGATTTTGGCACTTCAAGAGGTATTGAAACTTAAATTTGTGTGCAAACTGTGGGCAGTGTGAAATAATTCTCAAATTTCTGATGTCTCTTAATTGTGTCTTAAGCACCGTTGTGTTCCTTTAAGCAATAAATGAAAAATTACTACCACACAACCACACATTATCTTTATTTCCCTTTGGTAGGTATTGCAAACTTGAGATGGGCCTACAAAATGAAATGTATCAGCTGAGAAGAGCTGCTTCTGAGAACAATGACTATAGGAGAAAGGTCAGAGAAAGGGTTGCAATAAATTCAGAGATACATTTTCATTTCCCCCAAATTCAGCAGTATTGAAATCTAGGATTCTCCTTTAGGACTGACTAAAATAAAAGGGTTGTCAGTTTTGTAATTCAAGACACATAAAAAAGGCAAGAGTTTGCTGCTTTATTAATCGTATTTAAAATGCTTCATTTGCCAATCTTGCTGTCTCCCATCCCTTCCATATCTCCTATCCTTTGGAGCCCTGACTAAATGCATGTATTCATACTACCATCACCACAGCATCTGACTGCCTTGAAGTCTTCCCTCCAGCCAAGAGAGCGAACAAGCATTTTCTTCATTTCGGTGATGTGGTGCTTGGCAGGAGACGCTGAAGTTACAAGGCCTGCAGTTTGTTATCGTAATGAATGAGGAGATGAAATCAGTTGAGCAACCATGTGTCACGCATGTAGTACACGATCAGGTACTATGTTTATTCTCCTGCCTATGAGAATGATAGGCAACTATACTTCATTTTACTAATATGACTAATTTTTTTTAAAGTACAGGGTACTTGAGGTGAGAGGAGCACCATCTGATGACAGCACTAAAAGTGGCAGCTGCCGGCAAGCCTTGCTGATTGCTGCACTATTTGTACTTCTGCGCTGATGGTGTTGGTACTCTCTTTCCTCCCATTGAGATGAATGCTGCAGCAATTTTATAGTGTGCAAGTGTGCAGTTAGTGTTTTCATTTGCTTTGCTCTTTATTTTCTTCTTAATCACATTGTTCTGTTTCCTTTTCTTTTGTTTTTATTATAGGCAGACCTAGTGTCATTTTCTGTAGGTAAGATTGCCTAATAGTTTCTAGTTTAAGATTCGGTTTTCAATTACATGTAGATTTGCTAATATCTAAGAGTTAAGGAAGAAATGTTTCACAGAGGTCTGTCTCAGAGTGCTGGTGACTGGAAGCTGCAACTAAAAAATCTCATTGGCAGTGTTAGGAGAAGAGATTTTTTTAAGTGCTCCTAAGATTCAACTGCCAAGATGTGGTGCAGAAAATCTTCTGTTCACAGAAAATCTTCTGTTCATGTATACATGCCCCAGCTCCCTGGCATGTAAAATATCGTCAGATTTTGCTAATAGAAGTATCTTTCATTCATGTTGGACTGAAAGAAACTGCCATCCTGTGTAGCCTGCTCTAGGTGAACCTGCTCTGGCAGGGGGATTGGACTAGATGATCTCCAGAGGTGCCTTCCAACCCCTATCATTCTGTGTGATCTCCTCAGGCATTCAAAACTGGGCCAGGCAGGTTCTGGCATCTTGGTTCATGTGGGTGCTGTAAGTCCTGGCTCAGGAGTCGGGATTGTGCCTTTTGTGTATATGGCAGCATAGATAGCAATTGAGAAGGTAGCCTTCAGCTGAAGACTCTTTGCTACTCTGACAGATGGGATCAAAATGTCTTCTATAGAGACTATTTTATGAAGAATTGTATTTGTTTGCTCCCAGCCATTGGAACTGGCTTTCTTCAGAAGAAGATGTGTGTGCTGAGAAAAACAAGATTTTATTTTCCTTGGGTAGATCCATTTCTTGTTCAACACGGAGATAAGATGCTTCCTCATTAGTGGCTATCTTGGTTCTGCATATTCATTTAATATCCTGAAGATGATGGAGACCACATTTGTTTTCTTGTATTCTCTGGAATAGGCAAGTAATTTATTTTTGCTATGAAAGATTTTACCTGTCTGCCTGCACTGCTGAAGCAGACAGAGGTGAAGTTCCCAGTGACTTAAAGAGCAAATGCACTGGACACATATTTTCTTTTACATGATATATCACTCCAATGACTTTACTGAATATTTGCATCAGATCCCTGCTCTACCTGTCTCCTGCTGCAATTTTTATTACAATACTGTAAAATATTTAGCTGTGCATTGCGGTCTAATCCAAACCTACTCATGTCAGTGCAAAGACTCCCATTGACTTCAGTGGGCTTGGGAATGAGGCCATGAAGAACAGGTAGTGGTTTGAAGTTGCAGGAGTGTGCTATGTACTAAACACATTTTTCAATCTAGCGATTCTTGAAGAAAATATTAAAAAGGGGTTGTGCTCTGAGAGGGACTGCATTTGGACCTATAATAGGCCAGTCATTAACTACCATGTTTATTTAAAAGATACCACTCTAACTTGTCTACCTTTTTCTTAAGTCTAATTATAGCAAAAATATTTTACTGTGTATAGCTTTGTGCAAAAGCATGTCTTTGAAATATGCCTTCTGAATACTTAAAAGTATTTTAACTGCTAAAGCTGCCATATAGATTCCCTTTTTCATGTTTTTATTGCACATATCATAAAAGATCTACTGTTGCTTATGTTTAAGTACTAGTGTGGCCACTAACCTTGCCCCACTTTCATAGATTTGTTCATCTCATGAGACACTTTGAATGCAGTAAACTGAAAAAAGATACACAATTAGAACTTGTTAAAGATAATTAAACTGAAGTGGAGGGAAAAAAACCTGCCTCACTGCTTTGTTCATAATAATAGTCTCTGAACTATAATTAAATTCTTCCTTCCAATAATTGTATACATACAAAGGAATTTTCCAGATAACAAAACAATACAATGATTAAAAATGATTAAGAAGCTGATTCCAAAAGCAAAGATGAGCCAAGGAGGGTTGGAAAAATTTAGGTGTCTCTAAATATACTGTACCAGCTGGGTACCAGATGGTGTTTGGCTACTTGCACCCACTAACTGAAAATATCAGAGGAGCAACCACACTATTGCCAGAATCAGTTCCCCTCCCTTAAATAAAAGTGGCACTCTTGGGAGCAACTTGGCAGTGCAGAAAAATTTCCTGACAGTGAGATCTATTAGATTGTGGAATAGTCTCCCAAAGGCAGAAGTAGATGCCAAATTGCTTGGCGTGTTAGAGTGGCTGGCCGAAACCTAGAAAATGTACCATTGAGATATGCTACTGTAGTGAGGTAGTAGAGACTTACTCTGGTATAAGCATGGAATTATATAAGAACGTCACTGTTTTCTTAAGCGTAACTTTAGAATATTTAACTGTAGCTTTCATGGTATGCTTGTTTGCATGGGGAATCAAGGAAAGATTAGAGAATCAATGCTAGCTGAAGATAACTGTCTAATTTGTCTCTCTAATAAAAAAAAAAATCAATCAGTTGTTTCATGGATATGGTTTGCTTCATGATCTTGGTAGTTGTATGCTTTTTAAAAAGTTACTTTGTACTAGGGTAACATACATACTTCCCTTCCAAAAAGTTGTCAAAGCATTTTGCAAAAACAAAAAAAGCGTCACCAATATGTTATATTAGACATGCAGACATCATCAGCTTTTGTGGATAATGAAAAAACTCTGGTAATTTGTTCCTCTTATCCGTGATCAAAAGATAATTAGAAAGAAAGGAAAGATAATTAAAAAGAAATTAACTTAACTTCAAACTCCCATTTCAGTTGGCTGTTTGAGAGTCAAGCCAGAAATAGGATGGACATCGCTGTATGTAGCAGTTTGCTAGCAAGAAATCATCTCCAAATTGTTAGAAGTGTGATTACATTAATTGTGTCCAAAATGAAAGGTTAAAGAAATCAGTAGAAGCACTTTATTATGGAATACAAAAAAGGGAATGATCTGATTAACTAATGAAGGTTCCAGCCTGTACGGATGTTGCTGGAACTTGTTTGCTATTTCAGAGTAGCTGAATCATTATGTCCAAGGAAAGAGAAACAACAACAACAAAAAAGTAAAACACTTTTCCTTTCCGTTTTGTTATTATTTATTTATTCATTTAAATGAATAAAAAACCTTGGGGACCTAAAACCTCCAGTGTCATTTGAAAGTAGCATTTTCGATCTGAGCTCCAGCTGCGGACTCTTTTGTCTTTGAACTAAATGCAGCTGGGGCTGAAAGCGCCCCTGGCAGAGAAAAAACAGTTGTTTTCAGAGGCTAGGCTTTGATTCTGCATATTTCCTCACTGCCACTACAGACTAATTTTGGCCTGTAAGTAGAATTTAAGTCTAGTGTTTAAAACCATATATCTACTGGTGTGGAGTGGCATCCTTGCAGGCTGCAGAGAAAGGGTATAGCCTTCCCCACAGACTCTCCTACTTTTTGAAAACTTTGAAGTATTCCCACAAGAGCTCTTTTCAGTATGAGAAAATCCAGTCTCTAAAAATTCAGTCAGCTTA
>VZTM01030900.1:11071-35348 GCA_013400555.1 Jacana jacana | reverse complement strand
TCTACATGGGAATGCTGACACTTCCACACATTTTTTAAAAAGCTACAGCACACCAGAAGGCCTAGCTCCTTATTGACTAGGCAACGTTTATGGTTCAAAACTATTTTTCTCTTTCTTCTCACTCACTCACCTTTTCTAATGTCAGAGACTACCTTACATCCCCAACACATTCCTCAAAAAACAACTCAAAAAAAATCGAGTCATCTCAAAATCTTTGAGTTTTGATTAAGCAGAGAAAACATTTATTCAAAAACTATTCAAAAACTGGCTTTCCAGGACCATTTTCCTGCACTGTCTGAGGATGTAATTTCTTGTAGTGGGTTCCTTGACCATGCACCTGCACAGCATGTGTCTAAAGACTGCTGAAAGCAGCTTCTGAGGCCTGCCACACAGTGAAGCCACCAGGTATTTGTCATGATCCCCAGATAACCTGCTCTTGAACCTCTAATAACCAGATCTGGTTAGGCTGGACATTAGGAAAAAAATTCTTCACAGAAAGAGTGGTCAGGCAGTGGAATTGGCTGCCCAGGGAGGTGGTGGAGTCACCATCCCTGAATGTGTTTAAGAGTAGGTAGGATATGGCGTTGAAGGATATGGTGTAGGGGAGAATTTGCAGAGTAGGGCTGATGGTTGGGCTCGATGACCCCAGGGGTCTTTTCCAACCTAAATGATTCTATGAAATCCCTTTCTGTCACCACAGATCCGTACATTTCAGAACTATCATCTCATTTGCTGTTGCTGATCTTCCATTGAATAATTTATACTGATCTTTTAATTTGTGACTGAGCATTAGGTTTACCTGTACTTTTGCTGTAGGATCCTTTCCAGGAAAAAGATGACTGCTCATCTTTTAAAACAAATATGAGTTCTGTTCTGACCTTTTGTATTGTATTTCTTCACAGGTAGAAAAAAACTTCGACTGTTTGAGTATCTCCACGAGTCTCTGTATGATCCGGCTATGGCAAACTGCATCCAATGGGTGGATAAGCCCAATGGCGTCTTCCAGTTTGTCTCCAAAAACAAGGAGAAACTTGCCGAGCTATGGGGAGAAAGAAAGGGAAACCGCAAGATCATGACATATCAGAAAATGGCCAGAGCGCTGAGGAATTATGGAAGAACAGGTGAAATCATTAAAATTCGAAGGAAGCTGACTTACCAGTTCAGTGCTGTTGTTTTACAGAGACTTTCTCCAACTTACTTCTTGGGAAAAGAAGCAGTTTATCATCCATATGTTCAGTCTAATCAAGAATATCAGTGTGCAGATGACTGGATCAGCTACAATAATTACATGTATAACAATGGTTATGCATTACAGCATACTAACAGCTAGACATGTCTTCATATAAACAGGCATTTGTTAGTCAGTAATACTTTCCAGCACAGGAACTCCTCTGTACATAGCTTTTCCTTTAAGATATCATACATATGAAGAGGAGAGTTAAAAAATTATGTTGATATTCATTATAAATGGTCATTGACTATTAAAGAAAACCAGCAGCTGTAAAGGAGGTTCTATTTTCCATGACATTATTCAGAGGAATTACTTCTAATTCAAGCTGGTATATCCAAGATCAGGATCAAGATTTTTGTCTGTGTGTGGACATAAAGATCCCATCCTGATAACACTCATTGGAAGTATTATGCATAACCCCAACATTTCCAATCAGAATGTAGCACATGCGCTCCATATCAGTTGAGTGCATGTGAATTAAAAAGGGAAGAGATTTGCCAACTGCATAAAGCTACTGTCTGCTTTTTTCATCAATGTTCTTTATTAAGAGACATTTCCTGAGTGAATGCCTGTCTGAACAATAGAGTCCACATGAAGGTGCACCTGTTGGCCAAGTTGTTAATCCATAATCACTTAAATTAACATATCTTAGCACAGATCCTGACATACGGTATTAGGATTGCCAGGTGCACATTTCATTGTTGGCAGTGGATTCACTGGGAAAGTGACCACACCATGAGAGGGTTAGTAAAGGATTATGCTTTTCATGAAGTTATTTACAGTTCTTCAGCCACTAATATGAGAAGCTGCACTTTCATCCAGCAGTTCTGTACTCACCTAACAAACATAGCTTTGTTATTTATAGCTCCTCTTTTGGAGTTATAACATACATACATACATACAATTTCTCCAGAGCTTTTCCTACATAGGAATGTAGATGAAAGGCTCAGTGATTTTACACTCTCTTCATGGGGAAGGACTAAATTTAGGTTAAAAAAAGAGTACTTGCCCCTTATACCAGGATAATACCTATAAATCTACTTTTCTTTTCATACTTCTGTTGACTGATCAACTTGTATCATCATATGAGTTGTCTGTTGTGCCAAAATACTTCAATTCATCTGCATCCAACTCCAAGTCCTGCATTTTCCTTCAAGTGAGTGCACGTCCAGATATTAATAAAGACAAAATTTGTTTGTGTGGAGAGGTATAAATTGTAGCCTGATATGTTTGATGAAATTCACTGACTTTGACAGTTACCCCTTGCTCTAAATCCTGCTTACTTGTACAGGGATATAATTTTATGAAACAAATGCAATGCAACACTCTCTGAAGAAAAATTCAAAGTTTTGAGTTAGCACTTTGATAATACGAGAGATATGTACTCTTAGAAATACCATGCATGTTATATTACCACTAAAAACAGACCCAGATCTTAAATCAGTAAATATCTGATAAAATAAGAAGGTCATCACTATGTTGTTAATATTTCGAGTGCAGTGTCCTGTAAAATGTAAATATGACTACAAAATAGTCACAAGAATGCCTCTGGTCTTACTGAACTGAATCTGAATCCTGCTGTAGCACTGAAGACAGTAGTTTAACTCTTACAAAGGACTTTCAGTTGGGATGCCTTCACTGTGTGAGCACATATGTAAATACAACATTTGCAATGTCACAATGTACACAAAATTGCCAAGAAACTGCAGTTTAGTTACTCCGCATCTGTCACCCACTGCACACTGATTTTACGTTATTTAGAGGGCTGGTAGCATACAGCGGGTTAAGAATCTGCTTTGTGTAAAATGCTTACTTTGTCAACATGGTTAGATCCACTTGTCTCAGCCTCATCTACTTGTTAAGGAAATAAATCCTTATTC
The DNA here is from genome assembly GCA_013400555.1 of Jacana jacana. Taxonomy (NCBI): domain Eukaryota; kingdom Metazoa; phylum Chordata; class Aves; order Charadriiformes; family Jacanidae; genus Jacana; species Jacana jacana. The sequence goes on along the minus strand of VZTM01030900.1, from coordinate 32,237 downwards.
AGATCCTGCGTTGTGTTTTTAACTTAGGTATAAACATTAACAATTGCTTCCCATAGAACTGGTAACCAGGTACGATGGTATAGCTGCAGCTGGAAGAACAGCACAGAACTGAAAGGGAAGAACATAAGGAGTAAGAAGAACTGAAGGAAATTCAGACAGAGGAGAAATGAGGAAATCATAATATCTGTGGATAGGAAAAACAGATTTCAGCCGAATAAGTAACCATCAGACTGACAGTGTTAGAAAGATTTCCTTGAAAGAAGGTAGACCCCCCTCCATTCACTCCCCCCAATTAAATGTACCTGGAAAGACTTTAGAAGCTCCCACTGTAGTTCTGTGGCTATACAGAAGGATATTTAACTGTGCAATGGGCTTACATACAGAAAAGATACTTGACTGTTAGCAATGCTTTAACCTAGCAAAGACAGCTTAAATCATAAGCAAAAGCACACGGTCTTAAAATATTTGAAGCACAGACATATTGAGGTCTGAAATAGTTGTAGTTGTTCCTAACTGTGTGAGTGTTTAACCACGAAAACAACACACCAAGGGTTGTGATGGATTCATTGTTTCTCAACATCTTTAACCCAATTTAATTTCTAAGATGTATAATGCTTCAATAAAGTCATGGTAAATTCATAGCCATACCACAAGACCGAATGCATGAAATTGGACTCCTGCTAGTCTCAGTATTTGCAGGATTGTGCCATTTAACTGCATGTAAGAAATTCAAGGCTACATGCGGAGGTTGAAACAGAACTGAGGTGGGTGCTTGTAAGGCATTTTGATTCCCAGTGCAAACCCCTGTGCACCTCACCCTCCATCACTGTCCTCCCACCTTCAGCCTCTGCATTGCATCTCCTCCCTTCCATCTGCACAGGCTTGAACACAAGATGTGATGGTGCCCAGCACACAGAAAAAACATGTGAGGCAGCTCCCAAGACAGCAGATTTATCCCATCTACGTAATTCTTGATAACTGATCCATTGCTACTATTGCTGACTTCACCTTTGTCTCTCTCTCTTCTTTCTTCTCAGCCTCAGCAGCAAAATTGGGCCAGAAAGCAGTCTTCCTGCCCACCCATCTGCCTATATTTCATACACTCCTCTTGCCTCAGAAGAGCTTGGGACAGGGCCTAGGTGTGGTGAAAGAAGTGGGCTCCCAGCTACTGCTCTCAGTGGTCCATGTTAACGGAGTCCCCAAGTCATAGACTCATAGAATCATTTAGGTTTGAAGAGACCCTTGGGATCATAGAGTCCAAACAGCCCTACTCTACAAAGTTCTCATACTGAAGTCATGTGTGTAACTAATACTGGTGATGCTTCAGGCACTTAATGGTGACACAAGCCTTTCAGAGTGAAGTATGCCTCTGAAGGGATGGCAGAAATCCTCTTGCACAGGAGTAGCCAGACATTTGGACAGTCTTCTTGCTCTTCCCTTGTGCTGACTTTGCAGCCTCGTCTCTGTTCAGACATGGCAGACAAGATCAGAAAATCCCGTGAGAGTGCTGGGCTGATGCCTCTTCCCAACACACTGTTCATGTTTGCTCAGGCGACCTTAAGTGGGACATCAAGCTTTGTATACCTGCTGCAGTTTCGGCATTCTCGCCTGATAGAAAGTCCCTGTACTTCAAGCCACGATGGCATGAAGTGGTGTTGCACCTCTTTGGGAAGAGCTTTGCCTCTTGGGCAATGGGGTGGTTCTAGGCCCACAAGATGGCAGTAACAGACAGCTTTTCATACTGAATTTGCGAGGCTTGCAGGCCTCCTGGTCATCTGTCCTCTGCACGTCCTTTTTTTCCTCATGTTTAATTTTTTTCACCTTCCTGCACAGTGCTGCTGCAGGCATAGCAGAAGCAACACTTTTCATTTTGAAGTTATTACCAGGTCAGTTCTAGCTGTGGTAGATACAGAAAATGTCATGACAGAGATGATGATGTGAAACCCACAAATTAAAGCAGATACATTACATCAGCAGATCTACAACTCTGGGTCTACTACGTTGGACAACACTCAGTTTTACAGATGTAACTCAGTGTCTTCTCCAAAATAAATATGACTGAGTGGCTTCTGAGGGTGATACACAAAGAAGAAACAAAGCTAACCTTTCAGATTTAGACTTCTGAATTCCTGTATGCAAGAATTACACCAACAGCCTTACAGACTCTGTGAAGGAGACAGAACCAAAGCATCTTTGTAATGTATTTTATCTACTCTATTTTGCCCAGCCCATGCCATATTTATATATATCCTGTGCCATACTTACATATATATATCTATCCCATTCAACAGGCCAAAAGCAGGAGAGATTCTTATCTTCCAGCTGAGCAACTGTTTGATTTTAATTCATGTAATTTGGCTCCAATGAAACTTTTCCCTTTGGTGGCACTTTGAGAAGATATCAAGAACCTGCCTCCACCTTGTCAGATGCTTACCAGATGTGCATTCTGGTGGCAGGTGGGTCAGACAGACCCACTGTCCCAAGTGGAGTTGGAGAGCATCGGGTTACCAATTCCTACCTTTTATAATCTGAGATCTCTTATCACATCATGGAGTTGCATGTGCTGGTTTAATGCTAGTATGCTGCATAGTGAGTATAAAAAGAATGGAAAATGCTACAAACAGTGGTGGGCTTTTTTGCAGAAACTGCCCATGAATTGTTTCCTAAAATGTATTCTGAGTGCCAGAGGTAAACAAAATTGTGTGATCTTTTTTAGTTGATGAGAGCTGCCTCTACATTCTTGGCAACATCTAAACAACCGTAGCTAATTGCCTGCTAGATGAGTGACCACGGACACTCACAGCGTATCAGGGTAAAACTGGAGCTCGAGTTGGGTATTTAGGCTCTCTTCTAGTTAGGTTTCAGTGACCTTGGCAATTTTGCTAGTTTGCAAACTTTCTTTTACAAAGAAGGCCAAGGTAGGCTCACAGACTCTCTCCAAACTACAGGAGCAGATTCTTCCAACTGTGCACAAGCTCAAGGCAGCAATGTGCCTGCTGTTTTCTGCATGAACAGATTCATTTGAGGGAGTCTAAGACTATAAAACAATATTTGTATTTTAAATTGGTTTTTGAACTATGGTTTTCTGTTCTGCTTTCAGTCAGGTTTACAAAAACGCTGAATTTCAGACTGAAATGCTTCCTGTAATATTCTGCTAGGCACAGTGATTAAGGCCTCATATATATTACAGAAGACCTGGAAAACTGCATAGTCAATGCACTGTGTAGAGAAATCCCTTGTTGATAGTGACAGCAGAGGGCGTTTGCCAAAATGCATCGGTTTCTTGGGGGTTTAGGCCCAGCAGAGCTCCCTGTGAGTTACCAACTGGCCTCCTGCAATTAACACTTCACAGTCAATTACTATCTAGCTGTGTAAGGACGTCTTCTGAAATCTACCCCTCTTCTACAGCCTTATTTCACCTGGCTTCTTGTTGCCTTATCTACTGACATGCCTCACAATTTCATGTAGACTTGTTTTGGACTAAAACCTGGCAGCAGTACCTATAAACTCACCATTGATTTATTCAGAAGGAACATAGACCTCTAAGACCAAAGTGCACCACCAGCAACACAGTGCATGTCTTATAATATGGCTGCTTTATCATGTCTTTTATTACATCACCTTCACCAGGAGATTTCAAAGGACTCTGTAAAAATACCATTTCCATTGTACCAGCAGGTAGAGCAGGGCATGCATGAGGTAGGATCAGATATCCGTGATCTCGCAGCAGGTCAGGGACAGGCTTGGGAGGAGAACACCAACATCCTGAACCTGTACTGCAGCCTGAAAGCCACACCCACCTGTGCTGGTCCAGCTACCTGCTGTTTCTGGGGCATCAAAAGAAATAGGTAAAATCATAGAATCATAGAAAGGTTCCAGTTGGAAGAGACCTTAAAGATCATCAAGTTCCAACCCCCCTGCCGTGGTCAGGGACACCTCCCACTAGAGCAGGTTGCTCAAAGCCCCATCCATCCTGGTCTTGAATATCTGCAGAGATGGGACTTCCACAACTATCCTGGGCAAACTCTTCCAGTGCCTCACCACTCTTACACTAAAAAATTTCTTCCCAATATCTAATCTAAATCTCCCCTCTTTCAATTTAAAACCGTTACCCCTCATCTTATCACTACACTCCCTGACAAAGAGTCCCTTCCCAAATAATCAGCAGGATCTTATCCATGCATTGAAAGCACCCACAAGAGAAGTAAGCAGTGCTCTGCGGACACATACGGCACACCTGGAGGCTCAACAAGCTATTCGTCTTACTTAGTCACACACTGCAGATTTGAAATGTGGGATGTGCAGGAGCAGAAAGGCAGTCCTGAAGGAGATGGGCACCTTTTTGGCTGAACAGAGTATTTCTTTTGCATTTTTCCAATGGAGGTAGTTACATCTAATTATGACAGTCAGGACCTTCAAGCCAGACAGCCTTGGTGCTGGGCACACATTATAAAATACCACTCTCCTAAGGCAATATAGTGCCTAAGAGGCACCAGCCACCTTGTTAGGAAGTTGCACATTGAACAGTCAGTGTTGATACAATGGATTATAAGGTGAATTACAGTGCAACCAGGCTGTATTAGCAAGATGCCATCATACTGCATGCAGAGTGTAAACTGATGGATGGAAAAGTAAATTCCTTATTTGACATTCCAGAGACACATAACCTGAGCCAAGGGTTCAAGAATTACAACGAAAGAAAAAGAAAGACAGCTGGTTGTTTGTCATGATATCTCTGTGTAGAATTAGAGGCATTAATTACATATGGGGAATATTAACGACACTTTGAAGTGGAATGTAGCTAATCATTACGATACTCCCTCCAAGCAGAACACTGGTGAAGCCATGTAATACTTTCTTTCAGAGGAAATGAAAACTCAGCAATTCTATTTGGAGGACTAGCAGCATGTAGTAATCCAAGGGTCTAGGTTGACTTTTCTACCTCATTAGAGCAGAATTCAATCACAACTGAAGACACAATTCTTTACAGATTTGACTTAGCCTATTGGTGTTGCTGAGATCCAGAAAGCACAAGAGGTGGCTTAAAAATCATGAGATTGGCTTAAAAATGCTAGTGTTTAAATTATTTGATTTGTATTCCAGTTTTTCAGCTCCTTGATTTCAGGTTTCCAGCCTGCACCCACAAATCTCGAGGCTAACATTTTTCAAAAACAGAAAAAAGCCAAAGACTAAGAGAGCTGAGGCTGTTGGAAAATCAGCACCTCTGGAGAGATGTGAGAATACTGAGGAAAATTCCATCTTCAATACAAACAGCCATGCGCTTCATAATGAAGGCAAAACCCTCCACTACGAGGGGTTAGGGACCTGCAATCAGAGATGAAGGAAAACAGATACAGCAGCAAGATGCTTGCTGGCCACTGGAAGTCTGTACAATCACATGGCTAGCCACGTTTTTACCCAGCTCCTGATGCCCTCTTTCCTCATGACTGGCTTTAGGCAACTGGATTACTTTGGACCTCTGAGGTCTGCAGAGCCTCTCAGTCTTCATAGACTAAGGCAAAGGATTTAGATGGCATTTCAGCATGCTGGGACACAATCCAGAGAGTTTAATTGTTCATTTCACTGGTTTAACAGTCCACAGTATTGGAGAACCATGCTTAAACATTTAGAAAGGCCTTGGAAGGTCTGAGCATCTCAATAAGAGCAGGAAAACTTGGTGTTCCAATGAGATTATGCTGTGTCCTGTAAAAAGCACACTAGAAATGGAAAGTACTCTGTCGTTGGCTACAGAGCATCAAGGCCCTGAGTGCACGTCCCCCTCTCCCATGGGTTTGGCTGCCTGGGCTCAGGGCCAGGTTTGATAAACAGCTGTCTGGCCTTGAAAATGCTGTGAAGAAAGAGCTGTTTGACAGCAAGCTGAAAAAAGCCTCACCAGGAACTCCCTGCTCATCTGCTTGGGAGCTGCATTTAAGGTGACTTGGACTCTGCCTGAGCTCTGCTGCAGCCATGCCCTGACTGGTCCTGTACCTTGTTGATCCACACTTTCATCCTGACCCACAGACAGACTTCAAGACAGTACCTCAGATCTTCTTTAACACTCCAAACTTTTCTGGCAGTCACTGGACTGTGTCTGACCTGGTTACTGCCACCAAACATGCTCTGCTCAACTTGGTTGGGTGCTGTTGGACAATGACCTTGTCAAAAAGGTCTTTGCCTGGGCCACCTTGTTCTGCTAAGCATCCTGCTCCTCTTCCCTTGCAGAGCAGCTTGACCTTGATGCTCAGAGATACAAAGGCAACTGGGATGCAGGTCATTAAAATTTTCAGTCTGAAAAAATGACTACCACTACCACATCCTGGGAAGTGTAATGAAACACAACGTCGAATGGAATTACTTGAAAATAGTATCTAATTAATCCTTCAGAGTGTTGTTTGGCATAAGGGAGACATTTAATTCTCTCTCTGACTTCTAGCATAAAAAAGAGCATCACCTGTTATGTAGCCCTTGTCTGCAGTGGGAATTTCTCTTATCATGTGCTAAACTGAGAATTTAATCCAGAGTTGTTACACTAGTATTCTCCTACCCACATGTGAATTTTTATTGCTCGTGGGTCTCTGCCCAATCTACGCTTACTCTGGAGTAAGCATTACACAAGTAATGTCAGTGGAATAAGTGGGAGCACTTCCTTACGTGGACTAAGAAGAGAGAAGTTTTAATGAAACAGCTCTGCAGGAGATGGACTGTTGCAGGCTGCAACAGACTGGAAACATAAGTCTTTTTGCTTTCTCTCGGAGACAGCATGTTTTAATTTCCAGTGTGCCCTTGTTGGTTTGATTTCTTCTCATGTTTTGGAGTCCCTGGGTAGCTGTAATTCACCCTGTGGCTTGCCCTCTGACTTGGTGAGGACAGCAGCACATAATCAATGGCAGGCTCCCTCCTATTAATCTTCTTCAGCAAGGGCCTGATCCTCTTTCTGCGAAGGGCAAGAGGACAGTTCACACCAACTTCAGGGTAGGCAGCAGACTGCCCCAAATGCTAACAGCTTCAGCAGCAGGTGTCCCAGGGCACCCACATCAATCTTCCCTTTTGTTGAGATTAAGACTTTTGCCACCACCCTGTGCTGGGCTGGAAGTCAAATCCCCATGCAACCTGACCCTCCAGCGTTGGGTGTGAAAGGTGTTGCCACGCAAAGCTCTCCATGCATTTTAACGGAAAGAAAAATTAACAGCTAGCTAGCTTGAAAAATGAACACCTTTAAAAGTACCTCCAACTACCTTAAGTTCTTACACTTAATGATCTTCTGAGATTAGGAAGAAGAAGCACTATATATCGTGAGGAAAGTGAACTTATTTTCCAGTGGCAAAATATCTCCCTTTCTTATGTTTCTTAGGCCTGGAATGTAAGTGGGTTTTGGGTCAGAGAAATGATTGTTTTGTCAGCCTGAGACTTGGGCTACGGTCATTTGGAAGCAGATGAGTCTTCATTTCAGAGTCTCAGTCTGCCAAGACTGTGAATTACCTGGACTGGGGCTGGACATGAACACAGGCCCTTGTACTATTGGGTGATAGTTATGTTTTTAACAACAGCTGTTCAAAGATATCCAGAGGCCTGGAATCCTGCAGTATTTCCTGCAAAGGTAGATTAAGCTCCAGTTCTACAGGGATTTCAGTCTGTAAATCTTAATTTTGCACTGTGTAAAACTCATGTAAGCCTCTTCTAGGCTTGTACAGAGGGTACCCATGGAGTTGGCTAAATGCAGTCCAGATAGTCAGGAGCTCAAGAAATATGCAAATTATATGATTACACAACCAAACATGCCATTTATTGCAGGTAGATTTCCGAAGAGTTAGGGGCATATGTATGTGCATAACTCAACCATTCAATGTCAAGCATTTAAGTTTTTATATATTTGCATCCCTTATCTTACATAATGCAAAACATACACATGCACATAAAAGTTCATATACACAAACGGGCACATATATAATAAATATTTAGATTTTGTGTATATATTGAAACAGAGACAAAGGCATGGGATATTTGAACTTCTACATTTAATATGATGTATTATTGTTGCTGCTCAATTGTTGCTGTAAGTGGTTCAGCATAAAAGCAAACTGCATATCTCATGAAAATACTTTTCATATCACGTTGCCCTTTGAAAATTAGCTTATTTTCAACTTCTTGTATGATTTATATCTGTCTGATGGATCAAGTCTTCAGTTCAAGGTAGTGAGAGGTGTGAGTGATTGTAGAAACACAGCGATTTGCTTACAGCTATTCATTACAACTTCTAGTAGTACTCAGAGCTGTTATTCTTTTCATTGCTTTGAAGGCTTTGCATTATAAAGCAGAAAGAGTTAAGCAACTGAACTTTATTTTCGTATCTGCACTGGGGGAAATATTTGATAATAGATGAATGAAAGCTTTGTAGAGCAGTCTGAAAGAAAGTTATAAGTAATTACATGTTTGCCAAGAGGTGAGAGAGGGTGCTTCTTTGTATTGGTTGGAAATAATTTTGCTCAAATGCAGGATACAAGGTATCTTTATGAATACATATACTTTACATACCATCTTGTGTATAAAATATCTGAATAAAATTTCTGGTTTTGTATTAATTTCCTGAGTCCAACATGGGTAAATAGTTAAATTCTTTGCAGTGACTTAACGTTCCATTGGGAAACCCAATTTAATTCCTGTTCCCTGTATGGACCTGAAGTGACAGTTTAAAGGTCTGAGCAGTGCTGAGATGCTGTACTGGGGACAAGGTGAGCTGAACCCTAAAATGCCTCCTAATGACTTTTGTTCAGACACTAAAAGTTAAAATAGAAATGAGAGTTTGCTCGAGTTAACTAAGTGTTTTTTAGGCACCAAAGTCATCCAGGGCATGTTCTTGGAAAAAATATCTGGGGTGATATTTTTTATCCTGCTGTGTTTCATGCATCCAGCTGTGAAGGTAAAGTCCCTCCCACCCCAAGACACCATGTAGCAGCTGTATAAATGGTAGCAGGGAGGGACGATGGGGTCCTCATTAGCATCATCAGGGCTCCCAGGGCAACCTGGTGGAATCAGTCACTGCAGTTTAGAGGTGCATGGGTAGAGGCTTTTTATAGTGCTTTTTTTTCTTCTGTGTCAGCAGCTGTGACAGCCTCTTTGTTTTATAACCAACTCCCATGACAGGTGTTGCAGGAACTGCCAGGCTGGGCTGCTTCAGTTTCTCATGTCCAGCAGTGGCCTGTGCCACACACTTGGGGAAAGGTGCAAGAAAGGCTGGCAGTGGTGGCTGGTGAGGACAGCCTACCTATCGCGGTCATCTCTGATGCTATTTGGTAGCTGTGGAGGGCTGAAGTTCTTTCCCAGTCCTGGATAAGTTATAAGTATTCCACCAGAGTATTTCATAAAGAGGCATGCAAAGCCTTCATATACTGCTTTGATCGTGATCTGAATACTCCCAGTTAATTAATTCTCTTGTTATGACTGGTCTGGCCTGGGAGTCACAAAATCGGCATTTCAAATTCCAAAAGGCGGTATTGCTTGGTGTGCTCCATTTAGGGATGAGCATGCTTTGAAGACTGTATTTGGACCCACCTCCCTAGTACTGCGTGAGAGTGAGGGGTATTAAAAATCAATGTTTGCATTTGATCTTCTCTTCAGCTTAATGCTGTCGAGGAGCACTCTTTTGGATGAGGGTATTGCTGTTTGCTTTTCACCCTTTTTCTTTTTAGCCCTGACCTGACACATGTCCTGCTCCTAATACCTTGCAAATATACTCACTAGGTAACAGAGAAACAATGCAGGCTCTTGCCAGTTGTCAATCATATGATCAAAGAGCACAGCACTGTATGTCCTAGGTCAGCGATGAATTTACATCCAGTCTTGTCTAGCACTTTCTTACCCTGGATATTAAAAAGAGTATTTAGCTGTGGAAAACTGGAATCAGAGACACTTTTACGACAAACTTATGAGATTAAGTCCTTGACAGGTTGCTGCAGAGATCATTACTTTTTATCTTGAGCCAGGTAGAAGAAGCAATGTCACCTTCACCACTTTACCCTGCATGTGACTTCAGTTGATCTTGACCCACAGCCAAGATGCTGTGGGTCATGCTTTATAATTCACGCTATGGCATGCTGAAGATGGGAACAAAAATGTAAGACTTCAGATTACACTTTGGCAAGGTCCATAAAATTCAGCACTAAACAAACCTCTTTAAGTCCTAGACTTCCAGTCCTTCCACTCTTTAAGTCCTTTTGGTTAAGGCTTCATATTTTTAAAGGTTAATGATCACTTGATCATTATAAGGAGTTATTGCTGCAAATAAAGAGCATAAATTAGACCACACAAGAGATAATATTTTTTCTTTCATGCTCTTTGTATGCAATTTAAACTTCAGCTTTCAAAGTTTGTTTTACTCACATGGACAGAAGACTTGCCCTGCTTTCCTCTTTAGGAAAAGAGTCAAGATGCCAGCTAATGGACAACTCCTGCTTGTACTGAGTTGAGAGCTCCATTACAAGCTGTTGTCCAGAGACCTTGGTTTTAATGTATTTGCAGTACATAGGACAGCTAGGATGCAAACAGCTCTCCCAAATTTTGCCAAAGCTTTATCTCAGAAGTTTTGGGACACAAATAGCTGTGGGAAGGAAAGATTAATCTTTCAGCCCAAAACAATTGTTGCAGTGTTATACCTGTGTCCATGAGCTCATGTCTATAGCATTTCTATAAGGAACCTGAGGGTAACGTGTGCTCAGCTCACTATACTGTTAATATTATTCTTAACAGCTTTCCCTCTGTCCTTTTCCCTTCTCTCTGGTCATCTCCCATGCTTTGACCTTTTCCAGTCCTGTGTCCCAGCCCCTCAACACTTGCTAAAGTTCTCTCTCTGCAGTCCTCCCAAAAGCCCCTAGTCTCACTGTCTACCAGCCTTCAATAGTATCAGTTCATGTTTGACATTGGATGGACCTAGACAAAGTTTTTGCATGCCTTTTGTCCAGGACAACTTGGTGTTCAGTGTATGAGCAATGCCAACATATCAGCTTTTCACTTTTCCAGTAACTGCATCACATATCTCTGTGTAAGGTACACCTCATCTGTTTCCTCTTGCTAGACATGAATGTTTTATAGCTGTGTATAGAAATTTTTCAGCAATAGAAATAGAAACATTGATGTCAGTTCTTGATAAGTAACTCATATCAAATCACATCCCACTGGTAATCTGGCATAGCTCCTTCTTACAAAAGTATTATATGAATGGATGCCCAAAATAACATTTGGTGTTATTAGAAGTATCAAGGTCTCATCTGTAATAACAATAACTATTGAAAATCCTGCAGGAATAAAACAGATGATGTTTCTTATGTTTAAAAAAAGTGTGTGTTTCTTCTTAATTTCCTTGTGTGGCACAACTTACTGTGATTATTCCAACCTCATCATTAAATATTATCAATGATAATATAAAGTTCAGAAAAACTAATCTTCATGAGGGTTTTCAGGACATTTCTCCAGTTATAAAAATTATATAAAATGCATTTCACAAATGCTGGGATAAAGTAAAAATTTCATTGCTTTCATTCATATTTTCTCTGTAAATTTTCTCTAAAACCATTACATCTGCCACTTAAAAGTTAGCATTAACCACTACGGTACCAGACATGAAGATTCAATTTAGTTGCGGGGAAAAAATTTGGGGAGTGTGAGGGCAATGAAGTAATGCAATACATCTCTAGGAAGGGTACACATTTTTCAGCCCTGGATGTGTTTGTGGTCAGGTTAGAAAAAAAAAAGGAATCATTCTAGGATAAATGATCTTGCCTTAGCATAGGGGCTACATGAAACAATTTTTTTAAATTTCTTCTATCCTAATTTTATTACAATTTTATGTTTTAGCATTTCCTATTGTAAATATTTTATAGGAGTAATAAGTAATAGTAATAATTGCAGAATAGAAGCTGTCAATAATCATTGAAACCTCTAGGTATAAGACAAATAGTGTGAAAACATATGAAAAGACTGAAAGAAGTGACTAGTTTAGCTGACTTAATTGAAATTAAATTAAATCCAGCCAAAGGAATCTGAAATAAAATTCTTAGGAGACAATTAGAAACTACATAAGTATGTTTATATATACATACAACATATGTACATATAGCTAGGGATCTTTATTTGGGCTGGATGTTAGGGTGCAATTATATGAACATAAGTCCCGTAAGTCACCTTTGAGACTAACTTGAGTGTCAGATCATAGGTTGGAGAATTGAATATTTGGGTAATGGTTCTGCCCTCAAAGACCCTGCTCTATGTAGCTGCCTAAGAGAAAACTGTGTTAAGTTTGGCAGGGCTCTAACTGCTTAGGCACAGTTGGGAATCAGTAGGGGATGAAGAATCAGTCATTTGCTCAGGGATGTGGTTAATGCCTGGAGAAGTGGCTATCACTATCCCTGGAGGTACTTAAAAGATGTACTGAGGGACATGGTTCACAGATATCTTGGCAGTGAGAGTTTAATTGTTGGACTTGATGATCATACAGGTCTTTTCCAACATATGATTGTATGATTTGGAAAGGCATTGCCAGGCTGAAGATAAGAAAGCAACCTGATCCTACTTGATTTTTATAAATTAATTTCCCTCATTGGTCTCTGGAAGTGACAATGTGCTGAGAATGAAGGATTGTGCTGCTCAGAAATTATTAAGTAAGCTTTGGTAGAGAGGGGAAATGCAACATACATGTGTGGTTCACAATTCTTTCTTAATAAAGTGCTTGCAAGATTTCCTAGAAGGGGGGAAAACTGCTCATTTTTTTGCAAGATTTCTGTTTTGATTTGACTCCCAATTTCAGCAATAAAATCTCCATCCAGGGAGAAATATTTTGTGCTCACCACAGCCTCTAGCCTGAACTGTCACTTTCAATCTGAATTAAGTCACAAGTCCAGCTCTAAAACTTCTACGCAAAGAAGGCAATTGTATGTTCATACCAGATCAGAGAGCATGAACTTTCCTTCACGTACCCTTACATATGTCACAGCTGTGACAGCTACTCACACTCTGGTTTTGCATTCAATATAAGACAGAGGGCGCTATCCTGCAAACAGTTGGTCTAGTCAACATACTCATCCCCATGGAGAGTCATTAAACCTGATTCCATGCCGGACCGTCCACAGTGAAGTAAAACTGGTGGGTGAGGCAACCAGGTGGAAGAGCTTCCAAGAGGACTCATTCTCAGCTTGCTGCAGGTTTGTGCACTGCTCACAGAAGTCACTGCATAAAATCTGCAGTGCTAGCAGGGATTAAATTCTCTATGCCAGACAGAGCCATTTTTAGAAGCTTATCCTTTGATTTCTTTCTTTCTTTTTTTTTTTTCTTTCTTTTTTTTTCCTCATCATAAAGGGCAAAGAAATTGATAGGCAGCAGTTAGGCACAGAACTATGCCTAATCAGGCAGTCTCTATGTATTAGATTTCTGTATACAAATTCATAAGCAATGATGACATTTCAAGGGGTTTTCTAGAATTTCCATAACCTTTCTGTATGGATCTGCTGTGTATGCTAACAGAGACATGAGTACATGCACTGTAACACTACCATGGCTGTTCCCTGAAATTTTGCCCATGGTCCCATCCATCTAGCCATTTCTGGATATGGAAATCCTAGAGGAACATATAAAGCCTTCAGAATCTATCTGGGCAAAATTATCACAGCAATTAGGTTGCATCAGAGAAACCATAGACATAAGAGCAGCTCAGTTGTTGAAGAGGTCCTATTAAAATGTGTTGGATCTTGATCACGCATGTGCGATTACCTTGGGTTGCTAGCAGGGAGGCAGCAAAGCAGAGCACGGAAGAGAGAATGGCAACCTCCTGGTGGCCTGCTGTCCGCATTGCTTTGTGTGAGGCATGAAGCAACACCACAGCAAATAGATAAAGCTTTGTTTAAGGAGAGTGGGGAAAGGAGCATTAGCCAGCCCATGGGTGAGCTATGGTGGCAGCTGAGGCCTGAACATTCCTTTTCAATTGAATTTTCCTGGCACGCAGCTTCTAATGTGTTCTCCCCTAGAACTGCAAGAAAAATCAAAGTGGTTTTAATATCTTCCAACATGAAAATATAGGAGGCATTACCATGCCATTCCATTGCTTTATTGGCTTATTGAAAAAAAGAAAGAAGAATTTCTTTTGATCCCACACAAGAAGAGCCATGTCTGTTTATCATTTCGAATTCAAACCCCATGCACAAGAAAAAGGAAACAAAACTTGCTGTAGCTTTGCCCAAGGACATGTAGGGGCACACAGATAATGCCTAATTTTACCAAGAAATGCTTCCCACTGAGCCCATCCTATACAGAACGCAGCAGAGGTGGTTTGGTCTGACATAGTCTTGAGTGACTTCGCTAATGCTATGGGTTTATTGCAATAAAAAGTTTGGTGTGAACATTGTACCCCTAGAGTGTAATTCATTAGTAATTTACGCACTGATTTCATCTCTTGAGACACTGAATATTGAGTTTCTCTTTCCTTTGAATCTTTTTAAATGTGGTCTTTCAATGTAGCTCATCTCAACAGTCTGGAGTTAGCATCTCAAGCAAACCAGTAAGCATGAATGTGTGTGTATATATGCAAGAGCATGTGTGAGAATGGGAAAACAAGGGAGACAGAATGGAAAGGAGAAAAAGAAAGATAGAAAGGGAAAGAGAAGGATAAGGAGGAGACAGAGAGAGAAAGGGTGAAAGGGAGATAAATAGAGAGCAAGAAAGGAAGAGAGACAGAGGAAAAGAAAGAGATAAAAATGTCAAGTGGGAGAGTCTGATATCTTTTACTATTTCTGTCCTGTGTTTCTTTTCTGAATTATGTTGAGCAAAACCCGCTTTGCCTTATCGTAAAGAAAACACCTGGGTAAAAGGATGCCCTTTAAAGAAGTACAAGAACTTTCTGTAAGAACACAGTATGCATGTAAAGTGCTTGCTTGTCACTTTATTGAATTCTTATCCAGGCCTTATTTAAACTGTTTCCATATGGCACAGGTCTTTTTTATAAAAACCCACCCACTCAGATACCATATTAAAAAAAAGCTATCAAGTTTCTTTGGCATTGTCTGATTCACAAATCCCTCTTGGCTTTAAGCCAATAGGTTTGTCTCTTCTGTCCATCTAAAAATAGGTGTTCCTCTCAGGTTTTGCTAATATTTTACCTGGAACTGAAGTCAGGCTGCCAGAGCTAGAGTTACTCCATTGTCTCTCTAGTCATTTTAAGGATCACAGTATTTCTGTTCTTTTGCTTTGTCTCTTTTGCAACTTTTGACATTTGCAGAAACTTAAGCATTATTCTGAACATGTGTAGAAGTGTCAGTGTTGCTAGAATGATTGTTTGCTGTCACCTCTTTAATCGGTACTTTGGCTTGTTTGATTCATTATTGTAGGCTTGTAAGAATTAGAGTCAATGAATTCACTATCTCTTATTGTTATCCTCTTGAATCAGTGTTCTACTGTCCTCCTCTACAGATCAGCAAAATGTTTTCCTATTTTCCAGCTCCTGTGTAATGTAAGGTTCCAATATAAAGAGGTTCCATTTTTTTCTCACTTTCTCTTTTTTTGCTGTAACTGGACTAGACTGTAACTTTGAGCACAGCTCTGAGGAACAGGTGGTGAGTAAGCTGGGCTAGGACAGGAGTGAGCTGGCAGTCCAAATTGGAGGCAAACCTCCGAGCAGGAGGATCCTTCTTTCATCATCCTTGCTTCCAAGAGTTAAGGAGAAGAGGAGAGTAATTTGTTACTAATCTTTCTCACGCTAGCTCAGCTACTCTGCATGGAAGACAGTGATGAGGGGACAGAGCCAACCTTTGCCTGTCTCTTACTCACCAGCTCCAAGTTGGCCCTGTTGAAGTCTGCTATCTGAATACACAGACCCAACTGCCCCTGCTGTGTGGAAAAGGTTTCTCATTTCTCTGTGCAGACATTTAATCTCAATTAGAAAGTAAGAGAAGTGTCTGGTTTAGTTATTTGCCATAGCTGCAGTGATTATTCAAATCTTGTCAGAGCCTCTTGGCTGGAGTTATCATGAAACTTTTCATGAAACACTTGATCTTCAGGTTTTGACACAGTATCTGCTTATAGATTCTAGCAGGGAGGAGAAAAACAGCTATGCTTCCTCCAGAGTTACAGCCATAGCCTTTATTAAGGCTATAAATTAAGACCTTTAAAACAGAATGCAGGAAAGCCAAGGGATGTTGCAAAAGTTTCAGTTCATTCCTATTTTATCTGACTGCAGATACATGCCCTCTGATTTCTCCACTTCCAAGAGCACAGTGGCTACTATGCAAAGTAGCCCTTGCCTTTGGCTGCCCAGACAGCAAGTGTCTCCTGTCTTGCAATTCCAGGGATAGTATGAAGACTTCCATCGTGCCATCAGCTTGACATCATCAGGAACGGCAACTGCTTGTTTTCTTTGTGATATATTACTCCGAAACAACATAAATGTCAACTGGCTGCCTGCACATATTACACTGGGAGAAAACAGCACTGCTCTGAACCTCTAACTTAGCTTGTGGGCAAACTGAAATTCTTATATCTTTAAAACATTAGAGTGAAGTAGAATATTGCAACCCAGGGAATAATTAAAATCAAATGTTTCCTATTTCTTGTGCCACCTACCTTTTCATGCTGCTAGGACAATTTTCCATATGTTCTTACTTCTTGGTCCCAACTCACTTAGGCTGGTCCGGGCCATAGCATCAGGCTATATTAATTTTTCTCAGGACTCTGTTTAGTGATAAAACAATGCAAGACAAAAATGCTAAATGTTGTTACTACCTTCACTGCAACATACGTCTTGACAACCCATTTGGTTTTGATGAAAATAGGTTAGTAAAAAAGTGAAATTCAATATCTGTATTGTCATCAAACTTCACAAAGGGAACATGGGGCTTGGCTTGAATGACAGGAATCTCCTTGGCAGAAAAATGTATAAAATCAATGAAATTAAACAGGAGTCTTTGTATGCTCCTGAAAAGACTTGTTAACTTTCTGTAATGTCTTTGACAATTTTGTAAATATGGGGTTTATGTGTTTTATCTAGCATCATTATCTCATATTTGTAATCACATAAATAATTGCACTTGATAAATCCAGTTAATTTTAACAAGTGCATTTAGGAAAACACAAGCTTTAAAAATGGTCTCGTAAATAGGCCTAATCTGTCTTCTACCTTTGACAGTATACCTATCCCTTTTTTTTCCTCAGTTCCTGGCTGTGTTGGTGGAAACAGATTTGCTATTGTTCTCAGGACAGTTCAGAAACAGAAGACTAGAGCTGAACCACCAAATATTTAGAGATTGTCTGCCCTGTCAGGGCTGCAGTTTTAAGAAAAATGTTTCAAGGACTGAATTTAGAATAGTGGCAGTACCATGTTGTTCTGTAGAGCCTGCAAAGCCCCTGCAAATATCTGTCTGCCCTCTTGCATGGGTTTTGCAGCCTGTGCTGTAGTCCTGGCTGCCACAGCTAAATCTGGTACCACTACCCGTGTTGAATACTGGGAAATTATCCCTTAAATGGGTAGGTTTACATGGCAGGAGCTACAGTGCACTCATCACAGTAGTGCAAATTTTCATATTTAAGATACCGGACCTATTCTTGCAAGCCAAGTTACTCATCTGCATATATGTTTGCTAGGTGCTGATATTCTGCATGGGCCTCTTTTTAATAAAAGGAGTCAGTACTTGGAGTACAGTTTGCACATACACATCTGCAAGTTAGATGCATAAGAAAAATTGTACTCATACATGCAAAAAAAGATATTAAGGCTTCCAGGAATTATGCAGAAGGTTAGAAGTTTTGCCTGTTATTGTCTCCTTAGGAAGACATAATAAATGAACAGAAAAAATACTATACTCATGAAATACTCCCAGTGCATAGTAAAAATAAATTCAAGTAATAGCAAAAGATTCTGTTGTAAAGATGTCTACATTATATTATGTCTTATATTATGCTGTATTATATTTTGCAGATCTACTGTCATATTTTCTTAGTTGTTTTTCTCTTCACCCTGCAACATGGTGTTAGCTTTTGTTTTGCACTTATTGATTACTGTGCCATTGCTCGAAGTTGAGCAAGTCAGGTGAATTGAGACTGTAATGCATTGCAAGAGACTTCATTTTTTGTGCTTTTCTTCTGATGCCATGAAGGCTGTATTTATGAGAACGATTTAGCAAGTACTGTTTTATCATAATGCTTCAAAGTAACTGCAAACCTCTGACAGCTGCAGCTGTTTTCAGAACCTGTAATGAAATGGAAGATGAGTCAGACTGACCCTGTGCCAAGGGATACTGCCAAAGCAACACAGCCTCCGTGATACCTCCAGTGAGGAAAGCAATGTCAGTGAAGAGGAGGTGTCTAGAAAAGTTGAGCCAAAATACGCCTCAGTGAGAAATCTCAAGAAAGCAGCTACATCCCCTAGAAGGGAAGTTAGTGGATTTAAATCTGCTCGTCTGGGTTTGATACTGTCAGTCTTATGAGTTGAATGGGCAGGCTGTCTGCTCCACAGTGCTCTCTGGAGAATGCGTACCTCTGCTGGTAGCAGGAACAAGTTTGGCCACATTAACTCAAAGATGTGTCCTCCGGTGTCTTCCAGAAGTTTCGCTGTGTATAATGCTGTAAAAGAGAAATGTGGGTAGACTGGGAAAATGAGACAAATGACCAGCGTTAAAGCAGTGGGCTGGACACACAAGGTAGCAGATTCCAAGATAGAGATTTTTTTTACTTCAACAAAAAGGAGGGGGGAAAGAGTAAAAAGTGACCATGATAGATTCTGTCAATAACAGAACAGCATATAGGGAATTAAACACAGGGAAATATAAAGCCCCAATCCTTTAAATTTTGAAGTGTAGAAAATACTTAAAATCTATCAGGCTTTGGAAAATTATTGCTCAGTTGTCAGTATTACGAGCTTTTGTCATAAGAAAACAGCTTTATAAAAACACCAGAACTCTCTGCATCCTGACAGAGGCCATTTAGTCTGTGGTGTTTGCTAGCATGAGGTCCTACAGATAGAGGGTTAAAATCTTAAGTCACTGTCTTGGAACACAAGTTTCAAGTCATCTTGAAACACAATGGTTGATACATCCTTGGGTTTTTTAGTTTCTGTAGCTGTAGATTGAGCTATTTAGACTTCAGAGAAATGAACCCCTTCAGGAAGAGCTGAATTTGTTCTGCCAAAACCTTTTCCTCCTGAGCAAGAATCAAAAGCTGGCTGCCCTTGCCCGTCTTTCTCCAAGTGCTAGGAAATAACACCCTTAACTGGAGGGTAGCAGAGTTCCTTCAGGGAATGATGGATTTTTGCATTTTCCTTCAATTCCCAGAGGCTGCTTCATATATTCCCATCAGCATCTGCATCGAGTAACCTGTTCGTTTCAGCGAGACAAGTACCTGAGGAGAAGTGTACCTTTGTGTAAATATGTTTGTTTATACTCCAAAACTGTATGAATAAGTATTGCTAATCTTACATGTAGGCTGGCACCATTGTGGCTTACACTAGAGCTATTCCAGTTATTCATACCTTCTTCAGACTACCTATCCCTTTGTGCTTTAATCTCACTTCCGTAACCCAATAGAGGCTGAAGTTATCAATAAAATCACTCAATATTTTGGCAATTTACATCACTTTGAATCTTTTAACTGTTTTATCCTTCATCATACCAAATTGCATTTCATGCTCTCACTCTTCTAAACCCTGGAGGTGCAGTAATCCAGCCTTAACTTTCATTGTTTGCATCTCTTTCATCCTACCTGTCACAACATGCAAAGATTTTCTTTCAAAACTCCCTCAGTTTCTAAGGCCTTTTGTGGAAATGGTATTACCTCTTAGTTCTAGTAACCACCTTTAAAATCTGATTTTTATATACTTTTTTAAACCAGGCACAAACATATTTGGGAAATTATGTGACATTCACTAATGTGACATTTATCCCTATTCATAACATTTAGTGCCAAGGAAAAATGATAGTGCTACACACAACCTACTGGCTGATCCTTTTGACATTGCAGAAATCTGATAGTTTGTTTTTTCCCTCTATTTTTATAGTTCTCTGCAGCTTGATCCTTGGCAAAAGCACATAACAGACAATAATTACAGAGCACTAACAAAAGAAACAAGAGAAGTTGAGAGATTTGAGACAGAGATAGGAGTGAGCAGGAATATGGAAGAGAGACTTAACAGTCTGTCCTGAAATATACTGAAAGTTCCTGGACACCTTATCCAGGTGGCTGCTGATGAAACTAGGAGAAGGGTTTAAGAAATGACCCTGTTCAGTTCAGAGCAAGCAACAGAATCAGAGAGTGTCCCTAGTGCACTTCAGTGTGCAGTTAGCATCAGCACCTGAGATCAATGCTGCAGCTACCTATAACTGTCAATGGAGGGTGAGAAGAAACTAGCTGAAATGGTAGTAAATGCTTAAACTGCTAACCCATACCTGTGAGAAGGCAGTAGTAGAGGGAGTGTGGAGTACTATCGAGGTGAGTTGGCCAAAATGCCCATAGGATTCACTGTGTGACTAGGTTACAGCATTGGTGGATAAGGAAAGAGCAACTGATGTCATCTACATGGACTTATGGAAACAGTTTAACATTGTTCCACACGACATCCTGATCTCTAAATTGGAGAGAAACAGATTTGATGGATAGACCTCTCAGTGGATAAGGAACTGGTTAGATGGTCACACTCAAAGAGTTGTGGTCAATGGCTCAATGTCCAAGTCAGGGGTTGATACTGGGACTGGTGCTGTTCAACATCTTTGTCAGCAACATAGACAGTGGAATTGAGTGCAGCCTCAGTAAGTTTACCGACAAGGCCAAGCTATGTGGCATGGAGGGAAGGGATGCCATCCAGAGGGACCTTGACAGGCTTGAGAAGTTGTTGAGGTCCAGTCCCTGGATAAGTTCAAGATCAGGCTGATTTGGGTTTTGAGCAACCTCATCTAGTGGGAGGTGTCCTGTCCCATGGCATGGAGGTTGGAACTGGATGATCTTTAAGGTCCCTTCCAACTCTAAACCATTCTATGACTCTATAAGTGTTGCAACTGACAGTCTGGGGCTGTGGCTTGTTCCTGCTGGGCAGGTCAAGAGATGCACTGCCACTGCCTGCCTTTGAAGTTTATACAAAAAAGCATTTTCAGCCATATACAAGATCATTTTACTGCAGATGTATTTCAAGCCACAGAACATTTTTTTT
>VZTM01030896.1:14378-32754 GCA_013400555.1 Jacana jacana | reverse complement strand
GGTGAGTGGCCTGTATGGTGATTTTGGAAACAGTGAGTATTCATATGGACAGCAAGGGGTGAGAATGAGCATTATCACTTATCAAATACAATTTGACTCTATTTTCTAGGAAGAACTAGGGTTTCTGGTGAAAAAGTTAATATATTGCTGTTGTCCCAATTTTCAGAAAAATTATTAAAAAATTTAGGGGTTTGATACATAAGAATAAACAGACGTTTTGGCTCTGGTCTTCCAATTCAGAATTTTCACATAGTGAGTTCCCTGGAAGTCGGATAAATAATGGGATGGTCTGACATAAGGGATGGAGAAAAGAATCCCTGGNTATCTCCACAGTGTGTTTTCAGGCTCACCTAGATTACTGGCTATGACAGAGGCAGATGATCGTTTCATATCAGATCTTTTTACTTAGCCTTTCCAATGTGGAGCAGGAATTTGTGAGTCATATGGACACGTTTATGAATGGAACCAACATTAAATATTAAACTGTGGTACCCACACCATACAGTTATAGCTGTCTTTGAAGTTTCAGCCATCTCACATCTCACTGACTAATTCTTTTNTCAATAGGAAAATATTAAGGTTGCTACACGGAGAACTATAAAGGTAGCTGAGCTAACTGGACATAGTTCTGTTTCAAAGTTAGACTTAAATTTTGCCCATAGATTAAAAAGAGGTAAATTTAGAAGCTATGGAAAAGATTGAATGATAGAAAAAAATTTAAAAATGTGTTTTAGATAACAAGAAAGTAGTGGAAAGAGGAACAGTGGTATTGGAAAGATGGTTTTCAGGTCAGTTTCCAGGCATAAAGCACAATGCCTAGTAATAAAACCAAACAGTATTACAGCGATTTTCTTCTCCTAGATATTATATGATACCTCCTATATGGCTGTATATAAAAAAACATTTCCATTGAGTCAGTGAGATTTTTGCCATTATCTTCTTTAGAGTTTGATTTGGAGCTGAATTTAAAGAACTTAACCTTTGGGTAAACATACAGAAATGTTATTTTAATCTTATGAAATAAAAAATCTGTATTACAGACAAATACTGAAGAGTTTTCTGTTATATTTTCCAAGTATTTAGAAAAAGACTGAAATAACAACATAGAATGCATCTGTAGAATAAATTTATATACCCCAACAGGGACTAAAATTAAAGACACCAGTTGAAGACCAAAATCCGTAATGAAGCCAACACAGAGTCTTTCAAACCACTATCCAATCAGTATGCTAAAGTAGCCTCAGAAGTAATGAAGGCAAAAAAAATTACTGTAAATGCTGATGTAAAAATCATATTGAGAAGGTTCTGAAGTGATGAACAGAATTAAGCTATAAGGCAGAAATAATAATTTTAAATACTTCTCTCTTTTATTTAGAATGAAATGTCTCATCAAGTTCTGCTTCGTTAATCCCTTAAGAGAGAGCTGAAGCAAAGATGAGGGGTGAGAACACCCTACTTACTGCAAACCAAGAAAATAATCATCACTACTAAAAATAGCGTCCTTTTCATTAATATCAAGATGCAGAGCTGGATCCCTTTTAATTGCGTAACAGAAGGGAATTGTCTAGTGAGCCCAAACTTTTCTTCTCCAAATGTGAACCTGTATCTGCTAGCAGGCTTATAAAAAATCTTTATTTATGCTAAAGATCAGCCTCACCAGCACAATTTTGAGGCAAATACCCATTCTTGAACTTATACATACANAGGACCACATAAGGATTTTCGCAAATCTTGTTCCAAACAATCCCAGTGCACCCAGGAAATACACCCAGGAAATCAATTCCTACAGGGCTAATTTAATTTAATTTGAACCTCTATCTAACCTATTGGAGCTGGTTCTTTTTTGATTGCCCTAAACCAAATTTTTACAGAAAATAGTTAACAAATGCATCATGAAAAAATACAGGGTTCACAAAGCCATAAAGCTAGAGCTTGGTTTCATTTTTTCTGCTCTATAGAGAGGATTTACAATTGATAGGGAAAAAACCCCATGTCCACTCTGAATGATAATGGACAAGGAAGTAGTATATTCATTCAGTAGCTGACTTCTGTTAGCTGGGATAGAGAACTGCATAAATCAGGGATTCAAGGAAACACAGAAAAGGGATTATATAACATGTAGATGAGAAAAAAAAACATGTCTGTGAAGATTAGATACCTTAAATACCCAAATAACAGAAATATTTTCTTAGTTATTTCAATGGAAAGGAAGATTCAAAATTAATCAGATATCAATGTGCAAAACTCTACAAGAAGTACAAGTGTTAAATACTTCTCCACGCTGTCAAAGAGTGCATAACATATTGTGGACTATTTATTTAAGTATCCATTGCTGAATTTCCAGAACGATTTTCTGAACTTCAGCAATACATTGAAAAGCCTAATTTAATGAAGAAGGCAACATGGATTTATGACAGCAAGGTCTTCCTTAATTAACTTACTAGTGTTGTTAAATAATGTTATCACTGGAGCAGAGGAATGGAAATGCCCTAGATTTTATATCTTTCAGTTTTATTACAGCACTTGATATAATTTTAGATTAAAGACTGTAGAGTAGAAAAATGCCTCATAAACAAGTAACAACAAGTGGTGGGTTAAGCTGACTACCGAGGGGACTCTTCTCACTTTTATATGTAATTGAGTTAGGCAACAATATCAGATAAAGCTAGAAATACAAAAGATTCATGCACTGTTAGGCATGAAAGGTATGCTAAAGGGCCAACCTACTACCCCACAATGGCAAAAGAAGTTCTCTGCAGACCTTAATAGGAGCTGGATTGTAAATTTATTAGCCTTTACTGATTAATACAGAAAGCCGTTTATTCTTGAGATGCAGATGCTGTTATGTAAATTGTGAAAAAATGGTGCAAAGATGTAATCGATGTTTTCTGAAACAGCTTGATATAATACATGAGTGAAAGTATCAACAGGCACAAAAATATCAATCATTATCTCCCTCACCATCACCTTGCTGGATGATAGTTTAACAAGCTCTGTTACGGGCCCTTAGTTAAATTCACAATTCTTGGGTTTTGCTACTTTGTGGATCTCAGGCTCATCTTTCGCTTCTGCTTTAATTCAGAACTCTTGTACACCTACCAGGCTAAGTAAAATCAACAAAGTACAATAGTGCATTTCATATTTCTTACTTTAATACACAGGTGGAGTAGGTAGGGCCAGTCGTACCACAAATGTTACCCTAAACACTCTGAAGCTTGTGGACAAGTCACAAGCATGGAGATTAAAATCTGCTCTGCATTTGATGTGAATTAGGTACTGCTGCTGAGAAAACTGCAGTACATCTATCAGTAAGGAAAAGGTAAGCTACCCAGAACTGATTTCTTCAGCAACAAAACTTAAAAAAAACCAAGAGAATGATGCAACTGACTTGAAAAATTAATGCTAAGATTTCAGGTGTTGTGTTAGAAACTGAAAATTAGATTTTTTTTTAAACATCTTTCGTGCCATATCCTGACAGTAATACACAGTGCTATTGAGCTGCACTTTCTTCCATGTGAGGACCCTTTGAGTTTCACTGGGTTATGCACCGAATTAAAACACTTATCAGTACAAGTAAGGTCTGGCGCTGAGACTGGCTCATAGCAGAGGACCAGAGAGAGAACTTTATTTTGGTTATTCTCTAAGTAGGAGACTTTGAATTTCCTTTTTACCTAAGCTACATCTGCTGAGCTAGTTTATTAGAAAAGAAATGGGAACTATGGCAATACATAGCTTCAAGAGTCTCCCATTCATACCATAAATATGTGAGGCCATGGCTCTGGGCAAGCTTTTCAACACATTCAGTAGCAGGATTTGATAGAATGCAACAGCTAGCTCTCATTGCACCTCTTAATTTGCTTGCTGGAACTTGGCAATTTACCTTTCAAGAACCACAGACCAAGTGGATATCTGTTTGGCACACACAAAAGTTCTTTTCAGGGATCTAGTGAAAGGGTAAGGTATGGACTGCAGCTTAATGAAGTTATAAGCTAGTGACATATCTTGGCAGAAAATATTCATGACCTACTAAAAGGAAAGAAAACTAGTTATCACAGAATAAGGAATTATGTTTTAATTTTTAATATATGTAGATTAATTTGTACTTAGCTTGTTTTTTATATATTGATATATACATATATATATACTGAATTGGCAAAGCAAAGGCAATGGTTGCAGCAACTTTTGTAGTACAAAGACGCCACGTTAATAACAAAACTTTGAACCATTCATAGTTAAGGCCAGGTTTGTGGAAGAGTTCATTTGAGTTTTGGCACACATTGTAAGACTTTTGGGTGCTGTATTACAATTAATGCTTTGATGTGGGAACTAGGTGAAACTGCTGTGGTTCAGGCTAAGTCTTACACTCAGAGTAAACTCAAAACCTCAAAGATGAACTCTAAGCCATGAATTTACATAGATTTACAAACACTTGCAAAATTCTGCAAAGGGAACCTGCAGCTCAGTTCTTCAAAGGATATCCACTTCCCAAAGTATATGTATATTTTGTTTTGCTGTTGTTCCAGTGAAGCCAGAAGATAAGAGACTATATGCTATGTTCTTCCTGGAAAGTCCTCTTTTCTGCCTCCAAGTCCTACACAAGTTTGTTATTTATATACTGGAAACCTGTGTACATGATTTTGAAATTCCTGACAGAATTGAGATGTGGACCCTTGTCTCTTTGAGGACACAAGAGGTTGTAGCAGATGACAGGAAGTAAGAAGGGAATGTTAGTAGTCAATACTGAAATATCAAGCTGGTGGCCACTGTTAGGAGGTTTGGAGCAGAAGTGATGAGGCTTTGAGGTTTTAAGGTTTGGGGGCATGGGGATTGGAGGGCTCTGTGGTGAAATAGGCTTCTTGGACAGCAGACAGTAGAATATGAGTCTAAATAGAATAAAGCATCTGAGAAAGCTTTATGTCTGATTTGAAAGCATTTATTAGTCCTTCTGCCTCTCATTTAATGTGCTATGATTATGATTAAATTAAATCAGCTTCTGAAAAGCAGCTCAGGTGTGTGGGGTGAGAAAGCAAACACATGGAAAGGACAATAGCTCTGCAAGGTGCTTTTGGGATGGGAGAAAAGGGAATGGTGATACAGCAAGACATAGGTTTTACTTTAGGAAAGGATTTAACTCAGCCTCAGGGAGACAACTTGGAGCAGGAAAGTGAATCTGTGGGAGGTCACTAGTAAAGGGTAGTTGGACAACCGGCAAAGGCTCTGGACCAAGAGGTGTGGTTGCTAGGAAGCCCCAGGGCTAGAGAAACTCAGTGACTGGCTCTCAGGAGGGCTGGGGTGGGAATGCCAGGGAAGGAAGGGTTTTTAAGTCACACCTGACTCAGACCACCACTTAGGCACCTCTGGTTTGTTTCACAGTTCCTCTGCAGAGTTTAAATGAATTTATACATAAGATCCAGACTTTAGAAAGGATTAAAAGACCTCTGGAAATAGATGCATGTAGTTTATACTCTCAGTTGTTTGGCTCCTCTTGCGTTTTTTTCCACTCATTTCTCTTTTTATTTCCACAACTTGCCAGTAGTCTTAGGTGTAACAACATGCACTATGTGTTGATGTTCAGCCCACCACTACCACAGAGCACAATGTGCTGACTTCCACAAGCTAAAAAAGGAAAAAGCATGAAAATACACATACACGCACACAACCCAATACACACATGCCTAGGAAACAGTAGATAGCAACATCTGTCATAGATCTGTAACATTTTTTGAATATTTACTAAGAAAACATTAAAAGACTATATAAAGTTTATATACTAGAAGGCCTTAATCCAAAGTGATTTCCTGTTTTGCGGTGTGGTAAGTGCCCTGAGCTGAATTTGAAAAAAAGCAAGTATTTGATGCTACTGTAGAAATATTTAGGCACCGAAAGATGAAGGTAAGTATGATAAAACAGAATAGGAGTTAAATGGCTAATTCACATTATTTCAGCGGAGCTAGCCATGCAATATATTTAACTGCTTTTGTATTTTTAGTCACCTAAATGTGTTTAAGATCTGGTCTTAACAGATCCTGTTGACCTTTCCATGTATATTGGATGCCCATCCCTGAGACCATCATCTTGCTGAGCGTCCAGGGCAGTGAACATCCACCATCACGAAGGGGGATTAACTTGTGGCAGTGCTTTGGGAGCCCCCATAAACCCTTAAGAGGGGATCTAAAATGAAAGCCAAGTAATTTACTTGATCTTTTACTGCCCATTTCTTCTGGGTAGTTTTTTAATAAAAACTCCTTACAATCAATAAAATGTATTTATAACAAAGTACCACACTCCTACCAACAATCTGCAAGCTGGTACATACACTTCACTGCTTATAAACTGACATACTGTAATATCTGCACGGTTTTTAGCAGCTGTGTCTCACACCATGTGTCCTGCCCAAGAGGAGACTGAGATCCAGACGTGGTGTTCAAAAACTGGGATTATCCCGTAATTTTCAGAATAGATGGCAACCACATAATAATTAATTCCACAAAGCAAGCAGGGAGAAACAGCTGAAGAGGAGAAGGGTTTTTTCATTGCAAAGAAGATGGAACACCCGAGAGGGTCTCAGATATTCTGGAGGTGAGTATAGCATAAGAAACTTAATAGAAAACAGACTGATATTATGCTCCTACCCACAATCCAGTTTGGGAAATGGATGTGTGACTTCCATAGCAAACAGCAGGTGAATCTGCACATTCATCCTATGCATCACTCTAAAAGTATTCATGAAAAAGAGGAGTCCAGAAATCTGAATTCTATCTAGATTTAAAGGAACCTGGCATTCTACCCCAATCCATTCTGCATAGGAACAGGGGCATTCTTTTAAAATTAATTTTTCAGCCTTGAAAAGCCTATCTTTTCCATCTTTGTGATGAACTTGCCTCTACTGGATCTGCAAAGTAATTTAACGAGACAGGAGACCGCTTGTTCCAAGTGCAATCACTGAAAGCTATCACAGACCTTGTTACATGGCAAGAAAAAGCTACAGAATCAAATATGGATACCTATTGCATTTCAGAGCTCAGATTTTTCAGCCCTGTATCTTAAATGTGGGTGAAGAAGTAAGATTTGGGCCTTTATTCATAAGCAATACTAACATGGTATAATTTGCATCTCTTTTAAATAATGCAGGAATGAAAGTTTTGAGTAATCTTAATCTATATGCTGTTTTCTTGGCTTTCTAGCCACAGTTGAGTTGGCTCATCTAGTTATTGGAAGTAAGAACTGACTCTCAGTAAATCACTTCATTTGCATAACATACCTGCTTTTTACAAACAATGATTTTCTCACCAAAACACTAACAAGTTGGTTTATTTTTTATTAATTAAAAAAAAAAAAAAAAAAAGCAGCCAAGCTTGATTCCTTCTTTTATTCCATTTTCTAATAGTACATAGTGGTAAATTTGGCAGATCTGCTTTACAGGTTTTAAAAATTTCAGATTCTGTTGCAATTTAGAAGAAAAGTTTCAAAGTGCTCTGTAGCATTACAAAAGGCTTGTCCCGTTTTCATCAGTTAGCTTGAGCAACTTGCCAGTAAATAAAGATGAAGAATTACAATAGCTTAAAATAATATTTTTGTGTATTTAGTATACTTCCCAGACAGAGATCTCAAATTGCTTCATGAATGTTAGGGAATACAGGCGATAAAAACCTTCCTACAACAATCCCTAGAAAAAGAAATTAAGAAAGGGAAAAAGAATCTGATTATGAGGTGGAGAATGGGAGGCCTAGAGATACCTAGTGCCTGACCCAAGATCATATGAGAGGAAAAATGTGTAGCTGATGACAGAGATGAGCCTAAAGAAAGTGGCAATAGTTTGCTGCATCAAAAAAAGACACCTCAATCAGCAACCAGATTTTTGAGAACATGGAGAGTGGTCAAAACCCTCTAGTCTTAGAAGAAAAGCATGTAAGAGATGTGACTGATGAATGAATATTTTTCCTGCTACATAAGGTAGTACTTGTACTTCTATGTGCAGAATAAATAAACAAATAAACAAAAAGAACTAGGACACTTTGGAAGGACTGACATTATGGCTTGTTTTCAAAGAAATTTCAGGTTTTGGGGTGCTAATCCCATCAAAACAAAATACAAAATAGGTGCCAAACTCTCTGTGTCCTCATTGAAATTCTCAGCTCATATCACTGTAATTGATTGCATATGAGCACAAATTAGAGTTAAAATAGAGTTTAATTCTATCGTGTACATATGCTCATTTCCCCTTCCGTCATTCATTCATCACTTTTTTTAAAAATGCACCTTTCATTGAGTGATTTACAGTAATAAAACAGCAACCACAGACAAAACACACTTCCTTCCATAACCCCCCAAAATCCTAAAATATTAAAAAGCAATAATAAACAATGGACCATAACATCAATTGCCTTGAATCGACAATATAAACTGCCAATATAAACTAGCTGAGTACATGGCCTTCTGCATTTTTGTGTTTTCCAAGGTTATTCTCAGCAGCACCTGCACAGTAAATAAAGGTAAAAGTGCAACAAAATAGATGCAGACCTATCAGCGAATGAGGAGCTCTGCTTCCATATACATTAGTGAACTTTTCTCCTGACAAACAGGCTATCACCGTATAATGGGCTTTTCCTGAAGTTTACTGCGGCACTGTTTATAATAACATTGCATCCAGCCTGCCTTGTTGGTACTTTTGCATTGCAGGGTAACAGTTCTGAGGTGGCAGCAAACAGCTTCCTTGCTTGTGTCAGGAGAAATAAAACTGTTATTATTTCATACACTTCAGAGGCCACACTCGAACTCAGCAGCTCTGCAGAGCTGTTGTGAACAGAAAGCTCTGCTGTAGAACACCGGGCTGCCCCCTCAACAATAAACCGTCTTCTCTCCCCTCCGTGTTTGGCTTCCCGCCAGTTGCCCATTTGCTTTACACCATCAATTTATATTCACTGAGATGGTGTAAGGTTCTAGAACAGCACTGATTATCAAATCTGCCTGCCAAACATATGAGCAGTAAAAGCTGGTCTTCCAGAGTCCTACATGTATCATCCAAGGGCCCGATCCTGCGAGCTCGCCCTACGAGGAGCGTGCTCAGATCAGCCGAAGTCAATGGAGCCCTTCACAACAGCAAACGCTGCTGCCGGGAAAAAGCGCTTGTGGGACCAGGTCCTCCCACCCAGCTTCCTTGCACAGAGCTGCGAAGGAGCGCTTTTCAACATCCCCACCGTGACATAAGCCCTGCCAGAGTCAGTTGAGAGAGCTCCTAGCTTTTGTCACAGCTTTTGATTACTATTTCATATAGCAGCAATTTGCCAGCTGATGCTATCTCTTCCGGTATATGTGAAGCAGTTTTTATAAAAGCTTTAGAATAGCCATGTGGGTGCTCACTCCTTGATAATCCCAAATATTGAAAAGCCAAAAAGCTCTCACCCTCTTACCCCTCCCCACATTCAAAACAATCCAACATCAGGGTTCAAAAAAAGTTAAAAATCATGAAGCTTTAGAAAAGGACTTTGAAAAGAATGCAGGCTGATTTTTATTTGCCTTTAATGTCCAAGGAATATGTAAATCTGACTTCCAAACTTTCTATTTAATCGTGAGGTCTAGGAATTCACTTCTTTAAATGGAAGTTTAGATTCTTAGAGTGACAAAGAAAATAAGATGTTTACAGCTGGGATGGTTCTTTAGAAAGACACCAAATGTCATGAGAGCAGCATTCAGGAGAACTGAAAACACCGCATTAACAATGGATTTTAGCAAATTAATTAGCCTTGCCCATTTTAATTTATCTTTCACAATGCTTTAAGCTTGTGAGAATCAGCCACAATGGGTTTTGTTCATAAGTTACTTTGCATCTAAAAAGATTTAGAATATTTCATGCTTCCTTTTCCATGCGGTCATATATATTGGTAATCCTAATTTGAATCCTTTCGCCTCATGTGCAATTAGTTCTCACTGAAGCCAATAGACGTCATCCATACGTAAGGAAAGCAAGATGGAGCTTTAATGAGTGGGAAGTAAATGTAACAATGAAATAGCAAATGAAGAGGTTTTGCAGAAACAATACAGCTTTCTGAGTGTGAAACAGAGATAAATACATCTACCTGTTCTTTGCTTAAGAGCTATAGTATTGCGCTCACTTAATGCATTCAAAAGTGCGCATGCATTTTCCAAATGTTTCCTAGCTATATTAATCACATCGCAATCCTAAAATGAACTCTGTGCAGGAAGACTTATGCACATCCATAGTGTTAGCTGCAAGATTACAGCCTTTATTGCCGACTATTTGTAAATAAGGATAAAAGTCAGCGTAGGCATCTCTTCAAATGTAACTTTAAAATACCATATGTCCTTCTGCTTGTGTTATGTGACGAAACCTGACAGATCAAAGGACCAGATTTCCCACTCTACATTGATTATTTACTATCATTCATTTTCATGCATTTTAATATGTGGTATCTACATTTAGGTTCTTGAAAGCCAGAGAGAATTCAAGCTGCAATACTTGGATCCAGACCCTGAACTTCACATAGCTTGGGGATCTGGCATTTTGGTTCAGCTTTTTCTCTATGTAAACAACAATGTATCTCAGAAGTCCATGCTCCCTTCAAATGTGCTCAAGCTGTCTTACCCCTTTCCTCCTCTCCTCATTCACCTCTTTCCCTCAAAAAAGGAAAAAAACCAAATCAGTTCATGGCTAGAATATCATAACAGATTTTGAATTCAGGCATCAGTCCTTCAATTCACTGTGTAAGTCAATGGAAGTGCTCATGTTGTCGTTCTAAACGTAAACTAACAGAGTGACCCAGCCGAGACAGCAACAGGGCTTCTGACACTTCTCTTTATTGCCCAGTCATAAATTCATAAAGGGATGTATACTATCACCAGTTGGTAAGTTTGCTAGATAAACATCAACACCAATTTAATGACTTGTGTACATGTTGTAAACCAGGGAATCTTTATACAAAGAAATGAGATAAATCAAACATGAGCTGAGGCTTAGAGGAAAGCAATTAAAGCTTTAAGGTAAGGTTGCCGAGGGAGGGCCCTGTATCACATTATAGTGTATAATAGAAAATGTGTTAACATAGAGTACAGTATGTGAAATTAAATTAATTAGTAATATAAAACACTTCTAAAGCAGCATGTCCATTGACAGATAAATAGATTAAACATAAGAGATAAATAACCCATTCAGAGATCTCAGCTCTTTTTTATCAAAGAGAAGAAATGAAAAAAGAAATCAAACTTCCTAAAAGACAGGGGTGATAAAAGCATAGCTAAAATAGACATTTTAAAGCCGACTTGTTCGCCCCAGGCTAGTGATTGAAAAGAAAAAGCATAGCCGGACCATAAAAAACCTATTGGACCATATTTCATTTGCTATAGTATATTTAAATGTTTCACTGCACACCAATTTAAATCTAGTGCCTCATAGGCTGGCACAAAATACCTTAAGCTGTACTACTTTCTGAGCAAGTGTAAGGAACCTTTCTTTGAGACAGACTTCTTATAGTTACCTCACATAGCCTTTCTTAAGGTTAGTAATACACTTAAGGCTACATGGGCAAATTTTTTCTGCTACAGACATCAAAATGAATTACAGCTCCTGCCCCCTAACAAAATAAACACATAATCTTCCATTAGGATTAAGGACTATTAGCACGATACAGACTGGAACAGGAAGAGCTCCCAGAGTCCACGTACAAAAGCTTAACATGTTCCCTGAACTCTAGACAAGACCTTTTTATCATGTACAGCTCTCTGTGTAAAGCCAAGGCTGGAAGTCCCTACTTGTACTTTCTGGCATGCAACTGCATGCAAATTTAATGAATCATTCAATTAATTGCATACAAAATCCATATCCACCTGTTACTCTTCACTGATTACTTCTGTCTACCTCTATTCTAAGCTTCTACCAGTTCCCCAAATAACTTTTCCTGTTCCACCTGTGATGGTAACATACTGCTTATGGAAGCTGGTGACATACTTCACTTCCCTCATTCTGGTTTGTCAGATGAAAGAATATGGTAGCACAGAAACTGGGACAACTAGTACTTCCCACAAGGTACATTACGGTCCCTTCCCAGCTGAACGTCTCTAGATTGTGAGGTCAATGGCTTTGCCAGTTTGCTGGGATTCCAATGGACACACAGAGCATTTGCCAATTTTCCAACCTTTGGTGGCCCAGAGTGTAATTCAAGGATCTCAGGTTTATGTCTATGGCACCAGTATGCAGAAGTCTCCTTTGCTCCCCCTGTGCCCCACCTGAACTAGGTGAGTAATGCAGAAGTCACTGTGCCAATTCACAATCACATTGATGCCTGTTCTAAGCTGGAACTTACTACCCAGAGGAAAGTAAGTTTTGTTTTGGTGAAAGTAGGCTTGCATTTATTCATCTCCACAGTGATAGAAGTCTGCATGTTAGCCATCATAATACAAAATGCTTTTAAATCCTCCCTATGGGAAATGTATTATCCACCATTTCTGTAAAGGGGGAGAGGGGGATGGGATGAAAAGGTAAGTGTTCTAGCTATGGGTCAAAAGCAGTGTTCTCCAGCAGCCTCAACAGCGTGCATCAATGCTTTAATATAGATGCTTATAATTTGTGTTGGTTAGATTTCTCTGGGTGCAAGAGAAAAATTATAGTGTGTGAACATGGATGTAAAGCCAGTATTCACAATCCTGGAAGTATTGACAATGCAGAGGGGCACTTGGTCCGAATTAGGAAAGAACAGAAGTTAGTAACACATCCAAGAATGAAGAAAGAGGGGATGAGACATACTCTGAATGAGTAAACCATTCCAACTTTACAATGCAAAGTTTAGAAATATTTTGAACAAGTAAGGTACGCAAATTAAAGCTGTCCTGAGGCAACTTTAATTTATGTGACTGGGAGATTTGCTATCACTATGTAACTGCCAAAGTCTCGCTACATTTGGCAACATCACAGAAGTAACCTTTCCATACAGGGGAATCATACACTATCTGCTCTGAATTAACCTGTTCAAGTATTTAGATCAATATGAAATATGCATTTAAATACAAGCACTGCTGCAAACCTGCAATAACTTACTGCCCATCCTTCTCTTCCTCGTATCTGGAAAAGGACTCCTAAGATTTGCCCTTTCCATTTAGGAAATGTATTCCTCTTGTAAGACAGTATTTCCGTTTGCTAAACTTCACTTTCCAAATTGATATTTACTCTGCAGAATGTTTGCCCAAGCCTCAATTATTTTGGAAAGTTTTAGCAAAAATGATTCAGCCATTTCTGAAAATGAAATTAAAGGAAAATATTGGTATGTTGTTTCTCACTATATTTAATTGAGGAGAGCATGCTTTGGAACAGAAGCACAACATTTGGAGAAGGAATGGCCCTGCTCTCTGGGATGTGCCTTTTGCCATCTCTTTGAAAATCCACCCACATTTGGCCAAGCTATAAACCTTTGAAAATTTTCAATTAGCACTAGTTCAGTAAAGACATTTAAGAGTTTGTCAGCTAAATTCTTCAAAGATTCCATCTGTACTGAACATGCTCCAGCCTGTACATGCTGGCATCTGCAGCACCCCCCACAGAACAAGGGAGCATGCGCTGCTCCAGCTCCAAGCAGGACCTCCTCTAAAACAGTCCTTCTCCATTGGTGTGGACCTTCCTAGGACAGGGCTAAGCACAGAGTGGTGTCACCGGTATCCCACATCCCAGACCAGGAAAGACAACAGGGGAGTAACAGAAAGCCAGCTGACATTTTTCTTTTAATGTTGCTTTCAATGCCTGTCATTACAAAAAGCCTTCAAAAGAGTGCATCAGTGCGAGGCTCCTCTTCTGCAGCAAAATGACAACTAAGTCAGGTTTCAGCACTTCATCCAATCTCCAACATCCACCTCACTGGCCTTGATGTTTCTTCTTCCCTCATCATTTCCCTCACTCCACTACAGTCCCCAGGTCCAAGCCCCAGTAGCTGCTTCCTTCCAGTTCTCTCCTAGCCCAATTAATGCTCAGTCACCTTCTCCCAGTGTTCCAGGTCCATTCCTTTACAGCCAGGGTCTCCATAACTCCAGGTACAGTCCCAGCCTCCTTATTGAGCCAGCCCCTTTTCATCTCTTCCTCTGCTCTCAGACAGTGTGTTGCAAACTAAATCTTTCTCATTTGAACAGCTTTGGTCCCCTCTACATTTAGCTCTAACAGCTTCCTCCACCACAGTCCCGGCTATCAGAAGAAGCAGAGGTACAGAATAATAGCTCATTGTTTCAATGACTGGCTATGACTTTCATCTCAGGCACTTTGAAGCAGACCTGAAATAGTATGTGAAGTCCCTCTAACAGCATGAGTGCAATCTCACCAGCACGAGGTGGTGTGGGATTGCCAATCATGGCTATTTAAGACAGAATTTCTGGAGGTTTAGCTTTCAAAACCCAGGAAGTCTTCAATACGCATCTGTGAACTGTAATTTTTGCTAAGACTTAAAACTGTGGCCAAATTGTTACATTTTTATAAGGGAAGCGAAAGCACACTCCTAACATTCACCTGCCAAATTTCAATCCCCTCCCCCCCAAATGGGACCACTAAAGCTGTTCAAAGAAAAGGTCCCCAGAATTATTTAACACTGTTAAATAATGTGCACTATGCTTCTTTGTGTTTTTTTTTTTTCTTTCCTGATTTATTTTGGCTGAATTTTTTTTAAAGGTCTGGAACAGAACACTGAGACTGAGCCTATGCTGTTATTCTACAGCTATTGGTACATAATGTATTTCATGATCAGGAACTAACTGCTCAAAATCCCAAGATTGGCAGTTTCTTTACATCTTGGCCTTTTATTTTAAGAAAATTACATTAAAATAGAGACCAGTAAATATGTAATGTTAATGTGTTATGTGCTAGATACCTGTGAAACCTTTTATTTGGATCAAGAATTTTCTGTTGCGGATATCTTTATAATACTTCTAAGCTGTCTGAAAAGGTTAGCTTGTTTGTCTAACATGATATAATTTTTTCAAAATGAAACCATTTCCCTCTATTTACTTTCCTTGCTTTTCCATCAGCTGCTGAAGAGAAGGCTTCAGGGAGACCTTACAGCAGCCTACCAGTACC
Source organism: Jacana jacana (assembly GCA_013400555.1). Classification (NCBI taxonomy): domain Eukaryota; kingdom Metazoa; phylum Chordata; class Aves; order Charadriiformes; family Jacanidae; genus Jacana; species Jacana jacana. The sequence continues at coordinate 17,693 of VZTM01030896.1, read as the reverse complement.
TGAAGGGGCTCTACAGAAAAGATGAGGAGGGACTCTTTATCAGGGAGCATAGCAATAGGATGAAGAATGACAGTTCTAAACTGGAAGAGGGTAGATTTAGATTAGATATTAGGAAGAAATTTTTCACTATGAGTGTGGAAAGACATTGGAGAAGGTTGCCCAGAGAAGCTGTTAATGCCCCATCCCTGGAAGTGTTTAAGACTATTTTGGATGGGGCTTTGAGTAACTTGGTCTAGTGGGAGGTGTCCCTGCTCATGTCAGTGGGTTTGAAACTAGATAATCTTTAAGGTCCCTTCCAACTCTAACTGTCCTATGATTCTGTGATTCTATAATAGAAGCCTGGCTCTACAGAGCAGAGCAAATGCCAATTAGCATAAGTAGTCAAGTTAAGATATTTCTTGACCGTTGGATAATTTTCTGTCAGTAAGAAGAATACTGTTACTTTAAAAGTCTCACACAATACTTTCTCTCAGAGGTATTGTTTCCATTGCACTGCATTTCATAGATCACTAAGCAGCATTAATTGAAGCCCCATGCCTTCAATCTGACCATAGGGGACTATGCACAACATGGGGTTTTCTATACAGGGAAAGAGAAAATGGAGACCAAAAGAACAATACAAATGCATTTTGAAAAATTACAATATTCCTTTCTTGCAGTTCATGACAATTTGAAGAGTTTGAAAGCTGAGCTTTTCTGTCTACCTACTCCACAAGCCTGCAAAGTTTCTGGTCTCTCTGTCTTCTTCCTGTGTGAACTGACAAACACTCAAAGATCACCATCACCTGGAATGGCCTAACTGATCTGAAAATGTCAAGGAAAACATGTTATAAGTTTTAGTGTACTGGATTGGACTGGCTAGGCACATAAGTTAATTCACACAGCGTTTCTTCTTTTCCCATTTTTGGGTGTTCTGGGTTGAGTTTATAACACAGTTCTAGAAAAGTTCTAGTTCTAGAAAAGTCCTTCTAACTTCCTTCCTGGAAGGCTGGGTGGCATCTGATCATAGGAAAGAATCTAAGACTAGAAATAATGGTTTGACAGAACTGAAGAGTTTGCTGGTGGATCAGCTTGGTTATAAGTAGGACAGGGTATCACAGTGATGCACAGCAAAATGTTCTCAAGTTTCAGACCTAGTGCGCTCTACAAGCTGATAGCAAAGTGGCTGTTTAGATTTTATTTCTCTCTGGGGCTGCTGTGCTTACAAGATGGGATCAAGGCTGAGCTGGTTTGTCCACTCTGAATACTCTGCTTTTTATATACCTACATTTTGAGGAATTCCAGAAAAATGAAACATAAACCAAGAAAACAAGAGGCTTAGCTGAGAGATGGAGATTTTAAAAACAAACCAAAAACCAGCAAGCAGATCTCTCAAACTTCATGAAAAAGAGAAAATTAAGGAAGAAAAATCATTACAAATGGAATAACAATTTGACCAGAAATTTTGNGAAAACATGTTATAAGTTTTAGTGTACTGGATTGGACTGGCTAGGCACATAAGTTAATTCACACAGCGTTTCTTCTTTTCCCATTTTTTCCCAGTATCATATTTTGATAAAACACAGAATTAGCTTTTTAGGAATGACATTACCTCAAAATTGTCTGTGTGTATGTCTTTAAGACAGGAAGCCGCCTTCAATGAAATATAAGGCCTCTTTGCTTAGAAAAATTATATTTTTGGCACTTGGGGGGTAAAAAGTGCCTGCTGGAGAAAATGGTTTGAATATTAAACACTGTAGAAGTAATGGAATGTTGCTTTTCAAAGTGCGGTTTGGTAATTCCTGCAATCTCTTCATTGCATGTCTGCAAGGAAATCTTCAGCTTTTTTAGCATCTTGGAAAAATATTACAAACAGTCATAAAAATGATACTAAGAAAAGTCAAGGTCTGAGGCCCCATCTTCCTCCCATTAGGTTCAACAGAAAATAAAAATAAATCCTATTGTTTTTCCATTTGTCTAAACTAGGCTGTGAATGAGGTGTGGAAACTAAATTACGTTCTCAAGCTTAAAGGTGGTCCCTTTAGGTCAGGGCTCTGGCAGACCAGCAAGTCATTGTAGGACATGCAAATTACCATTTCTCATTGCAGTAACCTTTCTGTTGATAGGGGACTTCTGTCTCCAGGGCTGTCGACCTGGCAAATTTCACATGCATTTAAAAAAAGAAAAATCAAGCAAAAATTAAACAAAACCAGAGTCTAGGAAAAACACATCAATGTAGAGGGTCTATTTAAAGAGAAATTTGGAACTGGACTTCTGTGACGTTTCCTGTACTTTAAACGCCTTTCTTTTTCCACTCAATACATTAAAGGGACATGATCAAGGCTAAAGAACCTAAAATTAGACCTGCCAGCTGTGTTTTGGTTTGTGAGTATTCACAGGTCATGCAGTCCCTGCGCGCTGCCTGTCTGATCCATCCCCTGGAGGAGGCAAAACACTGAAACGTAAAGGAATTCTGATACCCCTTATACGCTGCAGTATAGTCTCTGCTCTCCTCAGAGTAAATTAGACAGACAGAAAGAAGACAACACACAAATACCTCTGATCTTGGAAATAGTACGGGGCTTGAGGTTTGTTATTTTATATTTAGCATCTATGTTTCATCTCGCATTTTGGGAAACTAATAGGTTTTAAAAGGTCACACAAGAAAAAGTACAATATTATTCTCAAACATATTTGATTTTGGGTCAACTGTGTGAGGTTTTACTACATCATCTGAAAATATCTAAGCCTTCCATAATCCCGCAATGCAAGCTGAGTTTTCAGTGTCACAAATTACTCATCAGTCTGCCAATTTTCCACCTAATAACTCATTTAATTACTGAAAAGCAGCCCTAGATAGTTTGCAATTGCTCTATAAAACTTACTACTAATATTTTGAGGGGTGGTTTATCCAAGAAGCATTAATCTGACCTCTAATTTTCAGGGGGTACAATCCTAACTAATTTGTTTTCACAGGTCAAGTAGGCAGACAGGTAGTTTGCATACGTTTATGATCTTCGCATGGGCAAATCAGAGTTCTGAGATGAGGAACTCAAAATTAGAGGCGGTTTTGGATAGCTCAGCCTTATAAACCTGCCAGATGAGCTCTGCTTTTGTCAGAACAATCATCCAAATGAGTCAGTCAAACAGACATGGGTGTGTTATTGCCCTGTAATTAAGGGGTTGACAAAATGTTATATAGAAAGCTACACTTACTAATGTTACAAACAGTGCTCTTTTCAAAAAGAAGTACGGAGTTTTGAACCAGAGCAAGTCTCCAGGAGAGCCAACATTTTTTCTACAAATGTACCATTTTAAGAGCAAAATAGTTCATAA
>VZTM01030896.1:1837-13993 GCA_013400555.1 Jacana jacana | reverse complement strand
AGATAGATGTCTAGTATCAAAGAATATGGAGGTTCTTATGTGAGTTGATCAAGGGAATACTTCATTAAAGAACAGGAAAGGAGCAAACAGGGATATGTCACAAAGAAAAATTTTGAAGGCAACACAACAACTTTCCTTGTTGACTCACTTTTCTACCCTGTCCTCTGTTTAAATTTAAAATGCATGTATCAAGGCAAAAGGATATTCAGTTCTGTTACTAAAAACATTTGGAAATCGTGCACACTCAGAAAGACTGTTTTAAAAACTTGGAGTTCTTAAATCAGGATGCACTTGGAAGAAGGAAAAGACAACCATACTATCAAGAAAGAGTTTAGAATCCCTCTGCCACCATGTAATCTTTTCCAACACAGGGTCTAACTCTTTGGGATCCAGAGAAGAAAGTGATCAGAGCTCATGGGGCTGGTGAGAGCATATTCTATAGAGAAGTAGGGAGGTATGCATGAGATTCTCTCCATTCTCATTCAGACATTCAGGGAAATCCACAGAAACATCCGGGTGATCACCTTTACAGAATGATTACATTTTATAATACTAGAAAGCCACGTATAACTTAGACACTGATTAAGGAAACAATAAGGTTGAATGAAATCTATGGAATCTAGTATATTTGTATTATCTACCCTAAGTCATCCAAGTTGTGTATAAGAAATAGCTTTTATGACTTCCTCTTGCCATTTTGCTTCAATTCTACAGTTAAAGAATTTTGAGACAGCAAATTCTTAATTAGTGTGCAGTGGCAATGGAAAATTACAGGCGTGAATTAAGGCAACATTATGCTACATTCATGCACTTATGTAGGACCCATAATACACAATTCTAGTGGCAACTATTCAGCCACTGGAGTGACCTCACTGCTTTAATATGCACGGAGTTGCTGTATAAAGTGTGAAAACAAGTGTATCAGCATTGCATTAACAATGTTTTGCTGCAATCATAAGCAAGCTTTGCTAACATGTATTAACACAACTCCTCTTAAAAAAAAAATCAGATGCCAAGTGTAAAAATGTTGTTGATATAAAATATGTATTATAAAGTAGCAGTAGTAAAATGAAATCTAGCATTTTGTCTTTCCATAGATTAACTTGCTAACCAGACTAAAAAAAACACAAAACAAACCATACAAAAAACCCAACACACAGCAGAAAGCCCTTATTTTGACTATTCAGTTGTTAGCATGATTTCTGTGCAACTGTGCATATTATAATCTACACATCTACTGTGTACATGTTTCTGTGCATATATCTACACACACACCTATACACACACACAAAGAGTATAGCACATATTTTTATATATATGTATATTGTCACATACAAACACATATGCTCCAAAGCTTTCCTTTTAGTGTTTTTCTTGAATCTTACATGAATAATATGCAGCATCATGGACCTTGAACACTGATGACTCTGGTTAACGCTTTTATCCTTTGCTTGAAATTACAGGATCAGTCTAGCCAGAATTTATGAGAACCAGACCCCAGACCTCACATAGCTCACATATTAGACCATTAGGCATCTAACTACCTCTGAACAATTTCAATGCATTATCTTGCCTTCTCCCTGGGGCACAAACTTCACTCGTCCATACTTTTAATATATTTTGTCTGCATGAAGCAGATCGAGTTATTACATGCCAGCAGATCACGACTTACAGAAGTCTCATCGCTCTACAGTGATGCAACTAATATCTCTCCCTTCTCCATGCTGAGATAGTGCAGTAAAGAAATGGTCAACGGTGCAATTTTCAGTAAATTAATTGATAACGTACTCAGTGTATATTTGGTTCATGCTTACAGACAGGTTAATTAAATATTTCCACCTTGAAATATATTTGTGTGTGCCTACACATGCTGATATATCACCATACATATTCACAGAGCTAAATGGAAGAATTTTACAAATTGTTTAGAATGCACTTTACATAAATATGGTGTCCCTCTGCTGTGAGAGGTTTTACGCATATTTTTCCAAGGCAATATAAAACCAGGGTGTTGTTGCCAATCATACATTCGCATTATCACAGGATCGCTTTTGATTTGGGTTGGGGGTTTTTTGATTGAAATATAACATAAAGTAAGATTAGAAATCAATTGACCTGTGAACTCTCCTGAACCTTTTACCTAGGTTGCAAGGCCATTATGTTCTTTTCTTTCATTAGCTTTCTGCTGGAGCAAGGCTGAACAGGAAACAAGGGTGATCCTGTCTCCTCCCTAAGGACTGTTCATCAGCTAGCTCAGTTTACAGCAATAAAAAACAAACAAACAAACAAATAAACAAAACAAAACAAAACAAGAAAACCCACCCCGAAATACAGGAAACACATAACGAGTCAGAAATCCTATATTTTTCCTTATACATTATTATCTTTACAATACAAATATTAACAGCAGAGGACAATCAGGGAATTGCACTCTTTGTGGAATTTTTTTTACTGCAAAATGATATGCATGGATTTCCCCTGCATTTTAGTACCTGCCTTTATAACCCAGTTCTAGCTAATGAAGTGATTTTGTTTTTGCTAAATGAGTTTCTTTTATAGCTTGTGTTCTTGATGAACAGAGGATTACTCATAACAATTCTATATTTCAAATTTAAATTCTTTGTTAAAAAAAAAAAAAACAGAAGTGAAAGCCTTGTTTCTCCTTTCAAAAGCAGTTTGAAGCCCTATTCTGCAAAGTGCTCAGTGCCTTGACAGAGATGCTTAGCATCAGAGCAACTGCAAGAGAAAATAGGGATACTCGGCACCTCAAAGAAGGCGCTTCACACTATACAGGATTGGACACTTAATTCCTGACTAAAACAAACTGCATCAAAAGGTCATCAGTCCCGGAGACTAAAACAGATTTGATGAAGTCCAGTCTCCCACTCTGTTGACAAGCGTCTCAATTATTTTCAACAGCTCTTGGTGTCTACATCGGAAGAATGCAGAGCAATCATCAGGCTGAGGTAACCACAGGTCCCTCGGTGAGAATCTGCAGAACATGCACATTGAGCAGCACTTTAAGACAGCTATTTTTTTTCCACCTGAGGTAGGAATAACTAATGATGTAACCAAGTTATCAGCTACACGTTTTGACATACCGGCAGTGCATGAACTAATGCCTTGTAACTGCAATGCAAGAAGAAATAGCCCCTCAGGATAAATTCTTTGGAAGTCTATGTGAGCAAAGCGATGAAATGCCTGGATGGAAAAATCTAGAACTTTTAAATAAGAGTGGATGGGACTTAACCCTGATGGATTTTCCTGTGTGCTACATGACTTGAACAAGGTAAAGCTCGTCTGGCAATAATTGGTTCTATCAGCCTTTGCTCATTTGCCTTAACATTTAAGCTAATTTAAGACACAAGCTGTAGAAAAGAAAATAACACACTCTTCTTTGCACTCCCTTGTTCTTCACAAACAAGAGCATATACGTCTGTGCACAATATACACACACCTAGGACATCTCACACTTCAACCTCCTCACCTTTGGGACCATGTGATTTTTCAATAGTTGCTTGCTATAGTGATTTTATAGTTGTGATTTGTTAACATCTCCCTTGCCCAAAGCTGTGCCTCTGTCTTTTCAGCTGCTAGGTAGAGGCTCAGCAGTAAACAGGCATTTCAGAAATACAGCTGGCATCCTTTCCTACTTTTTTCTCCAACTGCCTCTCTAGTACTTCTCTCCAGCTTCCACCAAATGCATAGATTTTGGGGTAACTGCTACCCTAAATTCCCAGTTTTCCCAGTACCTCTGCATTTATGCAATACCTGGACTATTGCTGACAAGGGATTACAAATGCTGTTACTTTTGCATTTACAGCTTAGCTCATGTTGCTGTGGTGAGAAACAGACCTCTTGGTTTCTTGAAAGCAGTGTCCTAACATTAGAGAGAGGCAGTGCACCTTCCTGAGGAATCTGCTGAGCTCTTCTAAGCCCACAGAACATGCAACACTTCCTCTAAAAAGAGGTATGAATCTCCCTTTCTGAAATGAAATTAATTACTTCTAGCACATAATTTAAAAAAACAACCACCAAATACCTCCTCCCTCCATCTTCCTCTTCCCCCCCAAAGTAAAGTATAGTGAATGAGAAAATAAGGAATTAAATTAAGACACACAAAAACAGTATTATAATTCACAGAATGGTTGAGGTCAGAAGGCACATATGGAGGTCATCTGGTCCAACCACCCTGCTCAAGCAAGGCCACCTAGAGCTGGTTGCCCAGAACTGTGTCTGGGTGACTTTTTAATATCTCCAAGGATGGAGGCTCCACAACCTCCCGGGGCAACCTGTGCTAGTGCTCAGTCACCCTCACCAAGTGTTTCCTGATGTTAAGACAGCACCTCCTGTGTTTCAGTTTATGCCCTTTGCCTCTTGTCCTGTCACTAGTGATCACTGAGAAGAGCCTGGCTCTGTCCTTTTTGCACTTTCCTTTCAGGTATTTATATATATTGATGAGATCTCCCCTGAGCCTGTTCTTCTCCAGGCTAAACAGTCCCAGCTCTTTCAGCTTTTCTTTGTACATGAGATGCTCCGGTCCCTTAGTCATCTTCATGGCCAGGCAACAGACTCTCTCCTGTATGTCCTGGAAACACAGCTTAAAATGTATTGCAGGAAATAGCTCAAAATGTGTTAGGTACTGTGGTATTTTCACCATCTCTCACACTTTCAAAGGAGACAATGAGCCCTTGCAATGTTGTCTTCAATGTGGTGTCTAAAGGAAGCTGTGGAAAGTTCAGTAAAGAATCACTATTGACTACACTTAGTATTCCACACCAGCAAAAAAAACATCACTCTTCAAAGATTTTTCCAGTACTGGTTGTTGGGTAGGTATAAAATTATTTCCAAGTTTTTTGCACAGCTATACCATTAATGCTAACTTTTCACAGCTGAGCGATTTCTGTGCATTTTGTCTTTGCTAACATTCATTTTAAGCTCAGAAGACTCATTGACCACCACAAAAAAGGACATGAATGAAGGACAAAAGGACAGACTCGGAAAAAATGAGATGACCGTATTAGCTGCTTGATAATTTATTTCTACTATTTTCAGTGCTACGTCCACTGCTTATGGTCTGTGATGGGGAGATGACAGAGGGTTGTGATGGATAGCAGCATCCATGAGAGCTCCCAGAAACTTAACCTAGAAAGACTATTTCCCCTCTAGACCATGGCAAAAGACTATTACTCTGATTACAAGAAAATTAAATGAAGTCTCAAAGCTAACTCTCAGGACATGCTTCTAGCTGCAGAAGTTTGCCTGCAATCTATTTACACTTACTTGAGGTGGGGCTTTAGTGCTTTTTGAAAGCACAGGAATGAATCCTATACCTGTGGTCATAATATTTATATAAGAAAAATACTCTTCCCAGCTATATAGTGACTTTGTAGACCTTACAACTTTTCAGGGCCCCAGTGCATGTGACCCTACATGTCGGGTCACTGCAGAACAAGAAAAAGGGGAAGAGTTGTGTGGGAGGCACATATCCTCTCACATAATGGCAGAGAGTCCATGTTTCAGATATTTCTCTGTCAGGGCCCTTTTGATTGCTGGATTTACACTTCTAAAGAGCAGCCCGGTGCAGCAGTTTCTCTCCCACTCCATGATTTCCCATGGCCCAGACTATAGCTGACTGACAGATTACAGATCAAGCTGCTTAGGTCTGTCTGGCACAAGGGATCATGAAGCAGAAGAGAAATTTTGGGGCCCAAAAAGTAAAGCTGTAAGTGCATGACTTGTTTTCTGAAAATACATGGGACAGTGTGAGAGAAGTCAGACAAATGTCTCTTTCTCAGTGTTTAAGACTTGGCAGGTTTGCTAGTTGTAGAGATCAGCAGCCTATATAGCAACTTCTCTGTGCCGTCCAAGTTCAGCTGATTATTCACTGCAAGGAGGCCAAAAAAAAGAACGGCAATAGCGGGCGATGAAGTCATATTGCTCCCCCACCAACAGACTTCGGCTTGCTCTCCCATATCCATGTTTGGATTTGAATGTGACTCTCTACAGGTGCTGTGGATTCTGACATACAATTGCAGGCAGGCTTTTCTACATTTAAATTTTTAGTGTAAAAATCAAAAAGAACTACTTTTATTTGTTGAAATGTAAATAGGCAAATATGACAACTATAGAGAAGGTAAAAAATATACCACGTGTTTACTTTAGTATTTATATTTATATTTAGTATTCATATGATGTACTTTTCTATATAGGTACAATTTACTATTTTCAATTTCCCCAGCTATTTCAAAACTAAAGCTTTGCAGGTGAGTTTAGAAGCTCAGAGCTTTGTGTTCTATATTAAAGTGCTTTGTGGCCTAATGGAATTGTATAAAATAATTTTGCCCATTGCTATCCCAGCCATTTATACAGCTAAAAATACTTCCAAATTATTTCAGAATTTCTAGCTTTCATAATAACAATAGTAAGTTTTCTCTGCATAGATTTTGCCCTACCTAACAGGTCAAAGCATGACCTAATCCAATATTTCTGGTAGGACTGGAGGTTGGAGGATAAAGGAAATCACATGGACTGCCCACAGTATTTTGCAGTTTCTGCTCAGGGTATTCCTTTCTTGTCTGTGCAAGGCACTTGTTTTGATGATCTACCTTTGAAAGTTAATGGAGCCTGTGAACTTCCAGATGGCTGTGGAAAAGAAGGCTGTGTAGTCAGCAGACCTCTATACTGACAACCTAATGAGACTTTCCATTGATCTCTTAACCTGATACATCAATTCACAATTCCTACATGATCTCTTATCACATGATTTGTTTCCATCGGTCACAATGTTTACACAACACAACTCATGAATAATATACAAAATCATATTTCATTTACATTTGTTTGTATTAAAAAGCCCTGTGCTGCTAGAACTCTCAACAACCACATGAAAGTAGTAGGAGGAAATGCACTTATTCTGAAATTACTGCTTCTTTTGAGAAGCAACCCTTTTTGAAGTTAGAAACAATATTTTTATGGATGGAGGTGCAAGGGAAAAAACAATTTGTGACAGGAGACTCTGCTGGAGGGGGGAAAGTTCTGTTGGAACCTGCAACAGATGCTGGACAGATACTTCTGGGACCCACAAACAAACTTAAGAGAGAGAAATTAAGAAAAACTTTATTTGGGGGGAAGGACAATGTAGAAAGGGAAGAGCAACTGCAGTCTAGTGCCCAGTTTCCTCAATTCATGGCATCTCAGTCCAGAAAAAAAGGTTATTAATAATCTCTTTTTTAATGTGGTGGTGGGAATTCAGCATATTTCCTCTCAATAGTGCCTAAAATCAGGCACCTGAATTCATCTTTGATCATTCATTATTCTTACATATTGTAATTGAAGGGCCCCAACCAAGATTCATCATTATACTCAATGCTGCACAAATCTGTGTGAAGGCAAAGACTTAACAACAATATGGGATCTGATTTTTTTATTTACTAGGCACTCTCATATCTTATGGATTTAGTGAGATACAGAGGGACTGAGCCTTAAGGAAATCAGATGGAGGTTTTTTCAATTTTATTTTTTTTTTCAAAAAAAATCAACAAAATTTTAAAAATCTTTTTCCCACTTTATCTGTCTGAGCAGTTGTTAAGGGACAACATTCTATTATGATTGCTATAATTTACTTTGCAAAATCTGCAATACACTCTGAAAATTATAAAGTACCAATGTTAACCATAGTGTCCTCATCAACTTCCCATTGCCTACCTAGGTGTCTTCCTGTAAAGTCAGCAGGTTGTCATCAAGTTTACGTTTACTCTCTGTGCTATGTTCTCTTGCATTTTTTGTGCTTTGTTAAGAGAGTGAGAGGTGCCATAACAAAAGTATCTGCATTTGAGCAGTGAGTGAAATGATTCCTGCAGAATTGTAAGAGGACATGTTGATGGCTTCTGCGGTTAGGTAAGCTAGCAAGATTTAAAATTTCATTGCTCTCTTTCTTAATGTGTTTTTTGTGATAGGCCTAAAAATCAGCAGCAAGCACATCATTGGACTAGGGAAATACCTTTTCTTTGCCCCAGGAAAATACCCATTGAATATACATAACTTGATACAGTCTTTAATTGTATGAATGCATACAATTTTCTTCAGTGAAAGGATACAGGCTTCATTCACTACAAAGGAGATACATAGAGAGCGGTACTGGAATGAAGAAAATATCTGGCATTCTCTAACATCAAGGTCCTTCACTTAGCAACCTTTGAAGTGTCCTTTGAGCCTAGCTATTCTTTGTATATGAGGTGACACTATGACACTACATCAGGCAAATCTGAAGTTGTATTTAGTTTTCGAATATGCAAAAGCAATATAGCTGGTTTATGACAGAACTTTGCTGTTGTCTCTCAGTGGTATCAGAGAACCCCACTTGGATTATTTCTGTCACAAAATGTTGTATTTTAAAATTTATGCTGTTATACACACCCCAAACTCCATGAATGTTCAGTCTTAGTAAATGCCTGATTTTGGCCTCTGCCTTCAGGGGTCCAGTATCTGAAATATCCACTGGCCTAATGAAAACTTAAGACTGATCTATCTTGCCACTGCATGTGGTATGCAACTGAAGTACAAATATTTCACTTGATATTTGTTATCTTATTTGATGACTTAGAGACTTCAAAAGAAGTTATCTAAATACTGCTAGTGTTACATTCCTATCTCAAGTTTTACATCTCTAATACCCATCACACTAAACACTTCAGCTTTCCATCCCTTCCTTCATCTGGAGGAATATTTATGTTTACTTCTCACCAAAAAAATGTCCTCTTAATATAGCAATATGTCTGTTAAACATATATAATAAAGATAGGCTTTGTAGAAATCTAAAATACTACATGTTGATACAGCACTGATCCACACATTAATTAAAAAAAGCTTCCCCATTCACTTCATGTGTACCCATTTGAAAATGAGGCTATCTTATAAATTTGTCAATAGACTTTTAAAGACATGCCGCACGTCATGACCACATGTCTTTATCTTCTTGCATTTCTGCTCTGACACTAACTTGAATTTGAATCAAACCAGTGAACCTACCATTCAGGGGCTGCACTGAGTGATCTATGTAAAAATAATTTCAAATCTGTTCCTAAGGCCAGGTTTAGAACCAACCGCGATGTCAGGGGATGGCTTTTTACCAGATGGCTCACCTTCACTGAGCTTTTCTGAAAACCTGGGCCCTGCGCACAAACATTCGCCTCGCATACCCTACCCACACTCCTGCTGACACATTCACTGTCTGTCTCAGCAGAAAGCTCTGAAGAGCATTTCGGCTGAGCAACTTGCAAGGCAGGTTTGATGCTACACCCTGTGAAAAGGCTTGGATCCCTCTTTCCTTTGAAAGACTCTGTTGGTGTTTAAGCAGAGAGATCTCAGTCTTTAAGTATCTCTGACAATCTTCAAGGACAATTTAATTAAAATATTTATCTGTTAAACCAAAAAAACCCTGCCAAAATCTAAGCCTACCCTCTTCATACTGAAAGCTTGTGACTATCTTTGCTGGCTCCAGCTCTCAAAGATGACTCTCCATTAGCTTCTTTGGGACTTGGATCAAGTCCTAAGCATATAAATCATGTCGAAAGACTGCACAGCATATTTTACTTGTATGAGATATGCATGAGGGGTCACATCAGTAAACTCTACGTTACCATTAATGCATCACACATGTGTGACTATATATATATATTTATCAGGTCAGGCCTAGGCTGTGAACCAATGGACACACCAATTTGGAAATCCCTGCCAATTGCACACATAGTTTCCAGAGGTCTGATTTTATTCTTCCCATTAGGAAGTGAGTAGAAACTCCTGAAAAGCTAAACAACTTTCAAACTGTTCTAAGGAATGTAAATCAAAGCAATTCTGGTGAAAGCAAAAGGTCTGACAACACTAAATTCAGTTTAAGTACTGCCCTGTTGTTTTGTTGTTTTTTTTTTTTTCCCTGCAGCCTATACACCAACATTTTCATTTACACTTTTGCAGTATCTGCACAGATACTCCGGTTTGTTGTCTTCTAACGTAGGCTAAAAAAAGAAAGTTAATGTTTCAGTATAGGAAAAACCCCTCAACCAATGATGCATGTAAAGTGCTGTTATGTTGATTGAGCAGCTGGTTTTTTTGGTATGTATCCCAGATGTTTCATCAGTATGGCAACACCTTACATTAGACTGTCTCTGAAGATCTTGGAGTGGTCCCACCTGGTCATATCCTTAGCCTGGAGACCTCAGCCTTAAAGTACCTCTCATTACACAACGAACCTTAATGATTTTATGATCTAACATTTTTTCCTTCGTATAATTTAAGCAAGGTGCATAAGCGAACTGCTAACATCTGTTATCAATACACTGTATTAAGGGTCTTGGATTTATCAGATATATAGCTTCTCCAACAGTACACATGGAGGTATTTCTAATAGCTTACAGTTAACAGCAGTCATTTAAGATACATAAATAAATATTCTTGTCTAACTATCATTTGTACAGCTTTGAATTAGTTTCAGAATATCCTATAGAAAAAATGCTAAAATTTCCTCAACATAAACAAAAAAATATTTCATTTCTTTCATTAATTTATTGTCCTTTTTTTTTCTTCTGCCTGGAAATGACTTTTTGCACAACTTGGGTAAACAAAGGGGGATACTTCTCTATTCTTTTACAGAGCAAATCAGTCTGAATTCATATACCAAACTGGTTCAAGCACAGAGATGTAAGACAGTGGCTCCCAACCAAAGGGTTGTGACCCCAATTCAGGTCATGGCATTTATGAGGTGGGGTCACAAACTAGAATTCAATTGCAGAAATAGGGTTTGCAACCAGAGGTAAGGTCATGAGCCTAGAAGACCAACTGAAAGGGTACTGATGTCATCTATAACAGTGGAGTCATAATATTGCTGGACTTCCTCGCTCTGATATTGTTAAAAATTTAGCTGGCTTGCAATGAATAAACAGGAAAGAAAGAGATTGCATCTCATGAGAAAAGGCTCCTGGGCCTATTTAGCCTGGAGAAGACTGAGAGGGGATTTCATCAGTGCCTAAATATCTAAAGGGTGGGTGTCAAGGGGATAGAGCCAGACTTTTCAGTGGTACCCAGCGACAGGACAAGGGGAACAGGTACAAACTGGAACAGAGGAAGTTCCCTCTGAACAGCAGGAAAAAATTCTTTACTTTGAGGGAGACAGAGCACTGAAACAAGCTGCCCAGAGGGGTTGTAGAGTCTCCTCCAGAGATATTCAAGACCCTCCTAGATGTGTTCCTGTCCAGCCTGCTTTAGGTGAACCTGTTTTGGCAGGTGATTTGTTCTAGGTGATCTCTTGAGGTCCCTTCCAACACCTACAATTCTGTGATTCTCAAATATAGGAACAATCACTGGCCTTGGCATACTAATACTGAACCTTGTTTTTAGAAACACAACCAAAAGCAAGAGAAAAGTTACTAATAATCTTTAAACTCTTTTGTGTAGTATTCCTTTCCACCAGAAAGTTTATTCACATATCTACTTATTTCTATAATAAGCCACAGAAACAATTTTCTGGTAATATTTTAAGTGCTTTAGAAAGTGGAGTGAGATCTTCAGATAAAGACTTTCACTCATGCTAACACACTGTCAAAAGTAATTTTAAATATTTCTTCAAGTTTTTAACTGTTAAAAGACAAAGTTTGCCATTTGCTGGAAAATTATAAAAACTATTTTAGTTTATTTAGTACAGGCATTACAGATACTGATTTAAAAAAAAAAAAAAAAAGATCCTGGTGGCTTGGGTAATTTACATGAAAAAACTTATAACTGCAAAATAACATGATGAGAATTAACATCTGGAAAGGTATTATGTTCTTTCTTTTTAGACGACATGGATTTTTTTTCAAAGCTCGATTTCTGGATGTTGGCTATAAGCCAAAAAACAAACCCTGAATTGTTCCGCATGGTTGGTTTCTGGAGATGTCACCTAAGCATCAATCAGTGTCACAGGAAATCAAAGGATTTCAATTTCAGAAAAATTGGTTCCAAAAACTGTTCTCAAGACATGAGCATGGTGAAGATGAGGTGACTGTAAGCTACTTTTGTCATTCCCTGATTCCAGGAGCTGTCAGACCCTCAATCTAAACAGTATAAACTGGAGGACTCTCAAGCTGCTGGTTGATAACAGACTCTGAAGAAGTTCAGGTA
>VZTM01030891.1:251-13848 GCA_013400555.1 Jacana jacana | reverse complement strand
GGCTGGACATTAGGAAAAAGTTTTTCACAGAAAGAGTGGTCAGTCAGTGGAATCAGCTGCCCAGGGAGGTGGTGGAGTCACCATCCCTGACTGTGTTTAAGAGTCGATTAGATGTGGTGTTGAGGGATATGGGGTAGGGGAAGACTTTGTAGAGTAGGGATGATGGTTGGACTTGATGATCCTAAGGGTCTCTTCCAACCTAAATGATTCTATGATTCTACGTATATTTTAAATTAATGTGAAGGAACACCAGTGTTGGCTTCTTTGTGGTGCCTTATGACATGAATAGCAATTTATAAAGGTTCTTCATAATGTCTGAGATAGAACACCTCAGACATTTTAGCCATTGGGTGGTTTCTGCTGGACTCTTATTCACCATTATTCTTAATAAGATGTTTACGTTGATAACTTCAATATTTTTTTTTTCATTTAATTTTCTTTGCTCTACAGAACCACTAAAGCTTAAGCATTTATATGCTTACTGAATCTCTTAAGGTTGAATCACTATCTGGTTATTGGGTGGGAAATTGATTTGGTACAAATAAGCATATAAGTAATAGATAATTTCATTCCCTTTGTTTAATGCCTTGAAGCCCCTTTGTTTTATTTTGCCTTTTTTTAAATTTTATTTTATTTTATTTTATTTTATTTTATTTTATTTTATTTTTAACCATAGATATTGATCAGATTTTTTAATAAAATGATAAAATCATAATCAGAGCTCTCCACAGATTTCTTAGGTCCTTGTACATTGGACTATGAATGATCAGACCATCTATTTTCAGTGGTCAGGTGCTGATTCACCGTTCTAAAGGACAGTAAATGCTGAAATTGTTGAACTGTCAGCAAGAGTAATAAAAGGTTTATAGGTACTTCATAATGTCCACATATTTAAATAAGAGGTTTTGATTAACTCGCAAAGCTTTTGTAGGAATGCCATGTATAAGTAGAGATTCTTCTTTATCACACTATGTGCTTAAGGAAATTCTATGGCCCAAAAAAATATTGTGAAAAGCAAAGATAAAATTTTATATATTGTTAAATGAAAAAAAAAAAAAAAGAGAGAGAGAAGGAACTAATCTTCCTCAAATCTAGCTATTGAAAATGTGATATTCAGATATGTGTTATTTTTCTAGGCTCTCTAAAGATAACAGAGACCTTTGGAATCATGTATATTATTTACATGTGTAACTGTCTTCCAAATGTACTTAGTTCTTTCAATTGATTGTAGGATGTCAGGATAATTAGTTCAGGTTAGCCATGGAACTTGCAAATGAATATACAAAGAAAACTGAAAAGATAATTATGTGAAATTATGTTAGATTGAACCACAAATCAATTTGGGAACAGATATTTTATACTTTCTTAAGAAAGAAAGTAAAATGTATCTATTCCTGAAATACCTGGTCACCTCCAGTGATAAAAAATATGCTACTATCGGTATTTATTTTCTTTTTTGTATTCTCTCTTACTACCTATCAGTTGCCAGCTGCTGGATATTGTCAGTGGGAGTCATTGAACTACACACAGACACATTCCTTGAGGACATGTGAACGTGAACCAGTTTTCATGTGCACCCTGTGGGTCTTCCTGCCAAACAGAAAGGGATGCAAACGGAGTAATGATTCATTTCATTAAAAGCAGACTTCTAAAATATTCTGCGTTAATTGTACCTTATTTGCCCACATTTAATTACAAAGACAGCTTCAGGTAGCTAGTTCAAATGCAGAGATCTACAGTATAGGCAGTTAAAGTTAGGTAATATTCCTCTCCTTCGAGACATTATTTCTGGTTAATGGTTTATTTATGATATACTAAAGATTTGATTATATCTTGTCTAGGTATAGCTAAAACAGGTTTAAATTGGCTGTGTGAAATACTAATAGCTGTGTTCCCAGCAGATTTCAGCAGACATCTATTTTCCCAGCTTCTAAGGCTGGCTTTGAACCCAAAGTCTGCTGTGCTAGGCTGTCAATGCTGGTTACCTAAAAGTTGGTCTCAGGAGCTCTAATCTTGTCTTAGACTGCATGCACACATAAAGCATTAAAGTTTAACAGTGCTTTGGGCAACATTTGTTTCAGCAATTCTTGTTTCATGTGAACTTTCTAATAACTAACCATTTTTAATCTCCTCTGTCCAGGTTATTTGGCTTGAGGAGTGCCTAAGGCCTAGCAGGGTTAGCATTTTTTTTCGTTGGAGCATTCTTTAGGAATTGAAGTAAAAAATACTTTGTAAAAAGTGAATCTGAGAGTTCATGTAGAAAATATTTCTGCTGAGCTTTGAGGCTTCAGAAAACATTCTACTTCTGTGGACTTTGAACATTTGTAAGCCTCTAACTACTTAGATGATTTTCCTCTAAACACCAAACAAAAATTATTCTGGTAAGAAGTTGAATTAAAAAAAGCAATTTTATGTATTTGAATAAATATTCTGAAATGGAGTCTTAAATTCAACATAATATGTCACATATTAAAAGTCCTTACTGATTTATAGTAGTGTAGCATATTTGTAAGCTTCAAAGTATTTATTTCTGAAAGCAAGAGAACCTACCACATCACTTAAAATATCTCTATACCCAACTAAAATTCAAAAATCCAAGCAAGATCAGAAAAATCAAAGGCAAAATAAATGATCTTGCTTTATGTTGTGACAGTGTTTCCATGGGTACAGTCTCCAGGTGCTCTTGTACCTATTCTGAGATAAAGAGAATAGAGTGCCACAGGAATGTGGCTTATTTCCTGTGTAGTACAAGGAACACCACTTGTTCTCTTCACTTATGAAGGAAAAGATTCAGTGCACCTTTCACTTAGTCACCTAAGGCTTGAGTGGATATAGTTCATACCCAAACCTTCAAGTCTAGCAGTACTTGAAGTCAGAAACAGACTGTCCAGTGAAATACTGCTAAGGATGCATTGCAAGTCCATGACTTGGCCACGGGACTATTTATAAAAACCCTAAAACAATTTTACCCTTTCTGACGCCAATCCTGCTGAGTTGTGTTAAGTTTCCAAATGCAAAAAAAAAATCACATTTCAGTACTCATGAGACCACTTAGTCATACCTGATAGTATTCAGCTATTCTCTTACAGCAAATCTCAGCAATGAAATGTAGAGGTCAGGTGGGAATATTACAGTTATAGTAAAGATGTTGGTAGTAAAGCTGTTGGCAGCAAGGTGTGTGGAGTGAGAATTTCCTAGGTTGGTAACCCTAGTTGTCTGACTGAATATGTAAATATCAATGTCTGAAGAATGGAGAAGCAGTAGCACTAGTCCTTATTAATCATCTTCCTTGGTGTCACCATCCATTCATTCACCTGTCATCATGGAAGACAGGCAGGAAGGTTCTGCAACTGTGAATAAGTATACAGTTTTTATGAGCAAATGACAGTGATTTGATGTATATTGTTGACTCATATTATGTTGATAGAGCTCTGAACCTCTCTTTGTGGGTTTAAATGACTGTTTTGAAAAGAATTATCTCATTTAATGTCTATCTGCATGGATCTTGGCTGCAGAGGGAAAAAATAATAGATACACATGGAACTGGAAAAGTAAAGCCCGGGAATTATCACAAAGATCAATACCCAAATCCATCTAGTTCAGAACGCCAATTTTGCCAGTGACAACATCCATTATCAGAGCATGCAGAAAGGCATAAGCCTCTGGGTCTAATGACTAGAGATTGGTTTAAACCACGGAGCATAAGATCTATTATTATTCCTTCCTTTTCTTCTTTTTTTTTTTTTTTTACAGTGTAAGCTCTGACTGTCTGCTGTCTGTTGATGATTCACTTTTTGACAAATGTGACAAATGTGACACTTAAATCCAGTGTGGCCTGAGATAAAGTCTTTCCTTTTATTCATGAATTTAATATTATTCACAATTGAAATGAAATTGGTTTAGAAATTGAATTTATAAATCAACTGGCCAAACTATCTAAAATTGGACATATTGAAAAGTAGAGGATTATTATTCCAATAAGAGACTATCCTATTTTCTGTCTTCAATACAGTAAGTTTAAAAAGGAATGAAATTGAAGTCCAGTTTCTCTTCTTTCCTAGTTCTATTATTGTTATTAATTATTATTTATTATTATTGTTATTGTTTCCACATATATTTCAACAGTAATAAAGATTTATTGCTTTATGACTCGAGCATGATGAATTTTGATTTAGAATTTTGGCTGACAGCCAAAGAAAATCATGTTCTTACTTTTCCCGAGGGGGGAAAAAAAGTTAATTTTTTTGTGGTTTATTTGTTTTAGGGCACTTAAGCCTTGTCTTATCATTTTGCTGATTTAATTAGTTCAATCAAATTTATAAAATAAGACAGAGAGTACATTCATTTGTGGTGTAAGCCTCTCAGTGAAGATAGTTTGCATATATGTTAGCACTTTGAAATGCAGAGAGCTGACATACGATTACACTGTGTGTTGGGTTTTTAATAAATAGAATAATTTGATACTACAAATGTATTCCGTTCTAGATTCACTGCCTATAGTCTCAGAGAAGAAGAATTTCATAGTTCTATGGATATACTTAGATTTCAGCAGTGATGAATTTGCAGGTGACATATTAGCATAGACAACTTTAAGTTTGACCTAGTTAAGGATGATTTGGCTCTCATTATCTGAAATATTAGTCTTGCCCTAAACAATGTCTTTTCTCTGAAATAGATTTTTTGTTATTAAAAAGCTAAAAAGTGTTTTGCAAATTTCAGCTCCAAACCCATCAGACTGAAGAAAATATTGGAGCCAAGTCAAAATAAAAGAAAGTTTCTGTACTAGTATCATGGTTTTGACCAATCAGACAGATGATGACCCTTCCATCCCTCCCCCCATCTCCCACGCCCCACTAAGGAAAAGAGAGGAGAGGAAGGGATTAAAGAGATTTAGGAGTTTAGAAAAAACTTAAACTAATGAAAATATAAATAATAATAATATAATAATAAAAAAAAAATTAAAAAAAGGTATACAGTCTATACAAAACTGTATCGAGCTCCCTGGATGATGATCACGTCGACAGCAGGCATTAGGAAAAGTCCCAGACTGGACTCGATGACCGACAGGAGCTTGATTCCGGAAATGGAGTCAGGAGTGCTTGATTTGGGATCGGAGGCAGACAGACAGACAGGGTCCTCCTCAGACATCAGCCATTGAAGAAAGAGAACTGACCCTTTGATCCCTCAGCATTTTTAATGAGCATGATGCAGATGGGATGGAATACCCCAGTTGGTCAATTTTGGGTCACCTGTCCTGGTCGCTCCTCCCTACAAGTGTGACCCCTCGATGCTTTTCCGCTTCCAACCCTCCAACGGGGCAAATAAAAAAATTACCTGACTATGGTTTTTATACCAATAAGTATTAGCAAGGGCTTCTCTGCAGACCATCCCTCGGTGTAGTCAGATCTTATCACTGTGAGAGAGAACAGTTTCTGAACAATGTGCTGTTAATTTCAGAGTTTAGTTATTTAGAAAAGGCCCAGCTACAATGGTAAAATTACTGAACAGAAAATTGGTTTGTTTTATCTCAAACCAGGAAAACTAGTTTTTTTATTTGTTCTCTTATTGTATTTATTACTTCCTCTTTAAATTAAAAATTAGCAACTTATTTTGAATATATTAAAAAATATAAGAACAATGGAGGAAGTAATACATTTTACATCCTTTCTTAAACCTCTTAAAAATCATTTTAAGCATTAAGAAAATAAAATAATCAATTTGATATTTTTTCCTTGGAAGGAGTTTTCATTAAAAAAAAATAATAAATAAATCTTACTTTACAGATAGCAACCTTATTGAGAGTATTGTGATCTGTTAGCAATTCTGCAAACCGCAGTCATTTCTGCTTGACTCAAAACAGGGGCAGAACTACTGTCAACAAGTAGATTAGGGGTGTTGTGTTTTCTTAGCCAACAGCTTTCCAGAAAAATACTCGCAGAGCAGTCATGTTGATTCTTCTCTGTAAAAAAATCAATTTTTGTATTTTCTTTCCTGTCTTGAACAGTCAATGCTTTCCCTCACCCACAAAACTTGGAGACTTCGCAAAGCGCACTTCTTGGTAGGAGGGAGCATGCACAGAAAAAAATCCAATGGTCTTTATTTCAGCTCTTCTCTGCACCATCTAGAATTACTCTAGGTTTTTTAGCTTGTTTGCTAGGTGACACTGTAATTCCTTGATGTTGAAAACATCTTATATTGAGTAATTATACTCAAAACTTATTAATTTAGTTTCCTTTCCTGACAAAGTAGCTAACCATGAATCAGTCACATGTGTTAAACCATAAAATATAAAACCATACACATGTAAACGGAATTCTTTTCTCTACAGCCAGGTGATTTGAGGCAAAAGTCTGGAAGTCTCAGTCATCTTAAGAGAGAATGTGAAAAGCTCAGCTGCATGAGTAGTTTTTTGGTTGGAAGACTTTTTTGATGATGTTTAGGAGAAAGTTGTTTCTACTCCTTTGGGAGATTCAACATTAATTGCTTTTACTAGTAATTAGTACTACTTTTAGACTGGTCATTTTTGTAAAGGCCATGTTTCACACTTATCCTACTTTGCTTAGGCATCATCCCTTGAAAGCCTCAGATCATTTGCTATCTTATTAGTATTCTACTCTTTATATTTAAAAACCAGTAGCATCAAGTGATCTAGACAGCTTTTATTTTACTCATAATTGGTATTCAGTTTCCAGGCATTACTTTTTCTCTAACACAACAATTTTGAAAAGAAAAGTTAAGCTGGGAATGAGAAATAGGAGTAACTAAATTAGACATTGAGAAATGAATAAGATTCTAGGATTTTGTTTTTATAGAAGTATTATCTTTAATTATAGAATCAAGTTACAATGAATGCCAAAACCTGTTATATGAAAAGAAATGAGGAGTGATTACTATGGATAAGACCCCAATTGCCATATAGAAAATGATACAGGAATTAAAAATGGCCAGTTTTTGAGATGCCTCAGTGTAATCATCTTGGAATTAGATAACTTCATAAACTAGCAGACTGATAAAGGAGTTGAGAATACAACATTGTCCTGGAAAGACACAGTGTGGTGGCTGAAACTGCCAAGTTCTCAGCACAAACCTGGGGGAAATTAGGTGAGTATGAGGGGAGGTCACACAGCACCCAATGAATAATGAATTTTTGTCTGGAGCCTCAGTTTTCTCTCCGTGTGACTTCAAAAAATGAGCTCCTCCAAACGTTGTGGAGCTTGCTGACTCCCTCTGACTTCACAGGCATTTATTAAGTCCTGAACAAATCAGATGGCCATTGCCCCTTTGTGCTTGACTGGAATGGGGGGGAAAGAAGCCAGAGCTGTGCTAAGTTGCTACATTGCTAATTCACAGTCAATAAGCTTTTGTTCTTTACAGTTGATTTAAGTTCCTGTAGTGTATCTCCCATTCCTATATGATGTAGCCATTTGAGGTCTCTTACACTACTGTTATGTAGCCATCCCTTTCTAACTCTCCTTCCTCCTTTTCTGTCCATAATCAACAATATAGAAAAGCTAGTTATTATCTATTCATGGTTCATTGCAGATACTTTAATTATCAGTGCTCTTTGTTTCATTTGATGGATAGCAGTTGGAAGGGAGAGAAAAAGGGCAAAACCTATTAGTATAGAACTAAAGGTTATATTCTATGATTCTAAGATTCTATTTCCCCTTTCACCCTTCTGCCACGTCCAGTCCGGACCTCTTCCACATGAGTTGTTCAGGACATTTCTTACCTTTTGTGACTGTGTCCATAAATCAACTCCCTCCCATCTATATTGCAATTTTTTCTCTGTATCTGTCCCTCTTTCTAGTTCATCTTACAGCTTTCTGTCTTCTATTTGCCCTTCTCTGGACAACATTTTGCAGCAAATACAAAACCAAGTGAGATGCATTTTGCCGAGAGACAGCAGAATCCACAACACAGTAGCAACAACTCTACAATTTCATTGTGTGCCTTCATTGATATTCAAAACCCCTCCTAATTCAATGTTATCTGTTAATTAATTAATATTCAATTTACTCCCAGCCTTCAGTCATTGATGGAGATGTCAAACAAGGCTTGGGACTGACCCCAGAGCTGCTCCAATGCACACAAGCCTCTCACCGCCTGCTGCCTATTGCCTGTGCGGAACAAAGAGTTTTAACTCAGACTTCATATGATAATGTGTCATACTGAAGCTCGTGCACAATTAGCATTTCTAAAAACAATTTATTGAATGTTGAAATATTACAAGGCACATTTTATTTGTAGAGAACCTACCTGTGCAGCTAATGTGCTGCAATAGAACACCCAGTTATCATTTTTTTACATATATATGTAAAAAAGTACTATAATTTCTTTTCATAAACAGCCAGATTTCCTTACATGTTTGTTTGTTGCTTTTCTTTCCCCTTTCCTAAAGCTCTTGAGAGCACAGACAGAAAATGCATCACTAAAGCAGTACTTACCCAATGCAACACTTAGATATTAAATGAAGCAGCAATAATTGTGGCCAAAGTTTTTTAATTTGTGGAAATTCCAGAAATTCCCAGTTTAGATGGAGAGGCATTCACATTTCTTGAAGCTTAGCCCTAAGTTTTTAGGTTAAACTTAATGTAAAAGAAGATCCCAAAATGTCAGAGACAAAACTTAATAACAGGATTTCAGTGTATTCTATCTGTACTTGGTACTATTCTCCTTCAGACTCATAAAATCATAGAATGGCAGTTTGGAACATGAACTACAACATTTTATCATTACAGGCACTGAATACCAAAAATTAATGTAGGATATTATATGTTTCAAGTTTAGGCTTTGTATGTTAATTCCCCCATTTGCTATTATTAGCTGAATATAATATTCTAAATCACTCCTTACTTGATCCAAAAAATAGGTTTGTTATTTTTTCTGTTCTTCTTTATTTCTTTTATGTTATTAACTCAGTTAGCTGCATGAATATTGGATAGTTGTATATATAAACAGGGTTTTACTTTGCCTTTTAAATTGTTGTCAATTTTGGCCAAGAGATTACATTGAAATGCGTTTTATTCCCACAGAGATGTACAAAAGTGTATGAAAACAAGACAAAGAGTAACTCAGAAACTTCCTGAATATAATAACCTCCACAAAAAAAAAGTTTAGCACACCTAGTTCTAACATAAAATCTGAGAGCTGCCTAGGACAGCCCTGCTCAAGGGGGATGGGTTAAGATGTTTAGCATCTTGGAAAAAATGCAATAAGGAAGTTAGAATATGGGGGTGGGGGACAGAGGGGGTGAGGGACAGTAGTGATGGGTTTTTATTGAAAAATTTTAGCCTGTTTTATCACTGTAAAAAGACAGGGGGGTTTGCTTCCAGATGAAAGCAAATCGCAGTGCAGGATGGTAGATTAAAGACAATGTCCTTTAACTTTATTCACAGATTAAAAAACTTCAACATTGTTAACAGCTGTAAAAGGGCTAGTTTGGCTGGGATACACTTAGTTTCCCTGAGTCATTGTGCCCTGGGATGTGTACAACATGCCCTGGTCCTACTTGACAGTGTGCCAGAAAGTCACAGCTGCCCTAAAACGAGGTACTATTTTCCATCTTTCTCCATGTCCCATTGCCTGGATGGCCTTGGTGCCAGCAGCAGCTGCCTTCAGCTTTTCCCTGCTGTGACTTTCTCTCATCTGTTCAGGGATGAATTGGCTGCTGTAGAAATGGAGAAAGACATTCATTAGGGAGCAGGGGAAGCAGCAGCTGAGTGGCTGCTGGAAAGGAGCCTGTGTGAGGCTGACATGCCATTCCCTGAAGGCCAGAAGCAGATGTGGGGAGGAGAAAAGGAGAGGACATTCCTCAGGCTTCATGTTAATCAGAGAAGTACAGGCATTTCTGAACATTGGTGACTATGTGAAAATTTAGGGTATGTCTCCTCTGACAGTTACTACCATTCTTCTGTGCAATAGTCTCCATATTGAACTGTATCACAAGAGATGGGGAAGTGAACAGGGGGTTTGTACAGCTTCAAGACTGCAGCATCCAAATGTGACCATGGAGGAAGAAAAAGCCTTGGCATCAACTTATGATGTTGTCTCCACAATAAAATGAAGTCTCCCAGGGAGGTCTCCATTTCCCAGGGAGAACAACATAGCTGGGGAACAGGGAAGATTCTTGGGATCTGCTGCTCATCCTGACCAAAAGTTTAATAGTATTGCAATAGTTGTGGATATGATCTTCCCTCTTATTGTGAGATATTAAAATAATAACTGTTATCACTAATATCTCTTCTTTGAGAGAAGGAAATACAAGTAGTGATCAAAAGTGGCTAGCAAGCATATATATGGGTGGAGAAAAAGTCTAAGTAGAACAGAATACAGAATACATACTGTTTAACTTTACCATTTTTAATAGTATAATGTTACATACCTTGCATGTGCTATTGTAAAGTTTAACATGATCAAGAGATTAAGTAGAGGCTATAGTAGCTTGGGTGAAAGTGGACACAACGGAAGGAGAGTGAGAACTTTGGGAATGGACAGAGGTAAGATGGCAGCTGAAAAATAATAAAGAACAACTGCACTTCTGAAACTGCCATTTTGGATTGAACACTTCCAATTCTCCTGATGACATAAACACAATCTTTTAATGGTCGCCGACTGAACTTAAACTGATAGGGGCAGAAATGAGAGCTAAATATTTTGGTTTCCCTTATCCTAGGTGACACAAGACAAGCAGCCCACTTAATATTAACAGAATATCTTAATTCACCTTAATGAGGACAAGGACAAAAACATAATCCAAATAGATACCTAGACTCTTATTTACATGCTATATTGCCACGTCTCTGACTGCTTGTTTCGTCTTTCATCAACCACTAGTAATCCCACTGAATCCAAACTCTGTAATTCCATTCCATCAGCAAATTTAGTTTTCCTTCCTCTGTCAATCCATCAACAAGGTGGCATAAGCCCTTTTATTTTTATTTTAAACATAATTTAGAAACTAAGGGAAATAATGGTCATCTCAATTGTTCACAAAATTCCTGAAGCATGCACTCAGGTTATGCACATTGTTGAATGGAATTTTATTTCTAGTTATTTCACTTTCAATTCTATGCCTAAAGATCTGAATATCTATATATTCTCACTTTATGTGAAATAATGTCCCAAACTTAAAAATAGAGTATGATAGAATCCAATGACCTTTTTTCAGCTGCATAGAATAATTAAATATTTTCTTAGGTTTCACTGTTTTAATGAGTAGTAGAAACTTTCACCAGCTAATTATTTTACAGTATTTTTAAAACATCATTATAATAATTTATCTAATTGTGCTCTAATAAGCTACTTTTTAAAAGGAAGGTTAAAACCAGTGGAACATGAAAAAGGTCCAAAAGTAGGATAAATATAAATTCAGTTAGGAGCAGGCAAAAGTTAGTAAGAGACTGTAGTATATTGCATGGAATTTCACCTCATTGGAGACAGAACTTTTATCTGCAGGAGTTCTGGAGGATTTAGTGATAGCTTTGTTTTATAAACAGAAGAAAGAAGAAATATTTTCAAAGTAAAAATACCATAGCACCCTAACGGATTTTATTGATCTTTTAATACAACAATGATTTATTTAGGAGCTTTAGTCTGCATTAACATAAATTTCTCTTTCTACCAGGTACACACAGTAAAACTGAAAGAATGCATATATGAGCCAGAAACACCTGATAACTACCCCATTTCCCACCCTTCCCTCCTACCTCCACCCCCAAAAAAATTAAAATAATATATATATGTATATCCAAGAACATGCTTTTAGAGTAGGGTTGTAATTATTTTATAATGTATACCTTGATTTCTTTTGTGACTGACTTTATTGCAAGGTGATATTCACATCAGTAGACATTGTTCAACTGTTGTCCATGCATAGAGGAACTAAGTGATATGAAACAGTAAAAGTGTCTAAATTTCTTTTTTCATAATTTCTTCTTTATGAGGAAATTTATTTTGTTTTCCCAAGCACAAGAACCAAAAAGTAAAGTCATTTAAAGTAGCATAACATTCCCAAATGGAACACATCATAGTTTTTTCAGGTTTGATTTTATTTAATGATTGTAGGTACAGAAAACTTTACATTCTCTGTAGTAAGTCCATTTGCCTTAGAGTAATACTTCCTAAATACCTCTCAGCACTTCTTCATCCTCTTATTGATTCTTCATTTATCAGTGTTCACTAATTTCTGCCACGTATCTGGAATTTGCTCTCAGCAAAACTTATAAAAATTGATTTCTTAGAGGATATCAAAGACAGAAACTACTGTTTCTGAAATTTGCCTGTAAGATAGCAATAGTGAGGAATTTTACCTCTTTATCATCCTATTTGGTGTGATTTTGCCCAGTGTGTCATGTGGAAGAACAGCCTCTGGGCTTCTAAGACTGCAGATACATCTGTTATCCCTAGCTCTCCCACACAGGCATAGAAGAGTGACCTTTCCAACTCCTAGACAAGACATATCAGTAACACCAGAAGGAAATACTCATCCATACATTCTAAAAGACTAGTTTTATCATGTTTATTATTCTTCAAAAGTCTCATCAAAGACTGAGCCATTGTGGTTGAAAAAAAATCCATGCTAACTGAAAAAAACCCACTTGTCTCTACACTTTGTAAAATGCATATTCAAAGGCATGCTTGTCAAAGGAAAGAAAGAGTGCTAGAAGAAAGAGTTCTGACAATGGACACAGAATCACGGAAAAGTTGAGGTCAGCAGGGACCTCTGGAGATACTCTGCTTCAACCTCTGTTAAAAGCAAAGCAAAGCCAGCTAGAGCAGGTTGCCCGAGACCATGTCCAGTTAGGTTTTGAATAGCTACAAAGATGCAGGCTCCCAAAATTCTCTTGGCAAGCTCTTCCAGTGTCCAAGCATCCTCAGAGTTATTTTTTCATTATGTTTATAAAGAAATTCCCTTGTTTCAATTTCTGCCCATTGCATACTGTCCTGTGCTGCTAAGAGTCTGGTTCTGCCTTCTTTAATATAGGCCATCAGGTGTTGGTACACGTGAATAAGCTCACACTGAGACTTCTTTTCACCAGACTGAACAATCCCAGCTCTCAGCCCATACTTGTAGCTTGGATGCTCCAATCTCTTGTTCATGACTCTCTCCAATATGTGTTTTAATTTCTTGTACTGTGAGCCCAGCACTGGGAATCTTACTCCAGATATGGTCTCATGAGTACTGAGTAGGTGGGAAGGATGACCTCCTTTGATCTACAGGTAACACTCTTCCCAGTGCAGCTGAGAATATTGTTGGTCTTCCTTACCTCAACAGTGTAATTCTGGCTATCAGCAGCCACAGGTCCTTCCCTGCAGAGCTCCTTTCCAGTCCTGACCTGTAGTGGTATATGGGATTATTCCTCCTCAGGTGCAGGACTTATTTTTTCCACTTGTTGAACTTCATGAGGACCCTGTCGTACTATTTCTCCAGCCTATTGAGGCCCCTCTGAATGCTCTGATGTATTAATCACTCCTTCCAGTTTTGTATCATTTGTGAAACTGCTGAAGGTACACATTGTTCCATCATCCAAGATGTTAATGAAAATACTAAACAGTATTGGTCCTAATATGGACCCTCAGTTATACAATAGTTACT
>VZTM01030889.1:2307-15292 GCA_013400555.1 Jacana jacana | reverse complement strand
GCTTACAGATTTATGAACATGTGACTGCATGCCTGCATGCCTGCCCACCCAATCATGCTTCAACGAAGTTGCTAACCTGTCAAAGAGAAAGTCATCTGACTGCTAATCCTCACAGACATTTTCCTTTCATTTTTGCCATGTTCTTCTTGTCTGTTTCAGGGTGCTGTCTTCTTCTCAGAAGGCAATGCAGGCTGAAGCGGTGATGCTGTTTTCTTGACGATACAGCAGCCCTTACAGTGTCCCCCATTTTTTGTTTTTTGGTCCATTTGTTCTTCCTTTTTACTGAAAAGAAATGCATTGCAAACTTATGCTGGGTGGCTTCACTTTCTGATTCAAACCAAGTGTTCATATTTCAAGTGTCCCGTGTACAGGGTTGCATTTCAATTGATTGCACAAGACATTGCAGAGACAGTAGCCTAACCCTATAGAGCTGTGGCATTCTTCAGCATCATATGTGCTGGTTGAGCAGGCTACTTCCCTAGGCTTCCCCACTTCCCGCTTTCTACCCCACTGTAGATGGATTTCTGCTCCCTGTGATCTGCCTAGGAAACTCTTTGCTTGAATGCTCTCTAACAAGCCTAAGTCCAAAAAATTCAGTGCAATGTTCAGTTTAAAACATCTCCTCTTGGCTAAAACAGGTTAGGGGATGCTAATGTGACTATATCACTTGAATTAGGGTGGTGTTTTTCAAGGCAGAAGGATTAGTAAGGAAAGGTAGAGGAATCAGCTTTCTCAGTTAGTCCTGAGAAAGTCCTTCTGCTCTTTAAGAGTAAGAACACACTGTGGTTTAACAGTAATTTTTATTGTTANNNTAACAGTAATTTTTATTGTTAATTTAAACTTACCTTTCAGTGTTTCCTGGACAAAACTATGGAACTCCACTGCTTGGGGTATATAAATTAGATGTGCATTTGTGCACAAGCCTGTGTGTAACGTCTGAATGTCAAGTATGGGAAGCCTTTGGTATGCAACTGCAAGTGTATGGTTTCTTACAAAACTCCATTGAACCTCTGACAGCTAAATGACATATTTGCACTCTAGACCCAGCAGCCACATGACACGACTTTTCTTGTTGTGTCTCTTTTCCTTGCTGTGACCCTGTGTGCTGATGTATTACTGATGGTAATTACAACTGCAACAATTACTGATGGTATTACAACTTGGTCTATAGTTCTGCCTCTAATCCCAGGACACAAAAGGTGCTATAGTACAACAGAGCTGAGGCCAGTGTGAGGTGTTTCTGCAGAGCATGAATTTTGATAAGTCTATTTGTTGATCCTAAGGTGTTAGTCTGAGTTTTCACCATGCATGGGAGAAAAAATATCAGTGTTTTTCTGTGTTGTTGTTTCATTAGCTATCAAAATTTTTCATGCATTATTGTAAATGACCCTCTGAGAGAAGGACACATTAGAAGAGGCATAGAACAAAAATCTTGGAAATCTTAGAAAAAAAAAAATTTAGTATTCAGTTTCCCATTTCAACTAGATACAGACACATCTTGTGTGTTACAGACAAAGGTTAGTGAGGAAAATTCTCTGTTCCTATCTGAAGGGAGTTTCAGTAGAAGCTCATGGGAAAATTGATGCTAACTACCAAAGAAGTGACTCCTGACTGAATGATTCTTTTGAAGTGTTAAGTGAAAGATGAACCCTTCTAGACATACACCATGACGGCCAAAATATAGAATATGTGAAAAACTATTCAATGGGTTTTAGACAGAAAAATTGGACTATGAACAAATTGTTTCTTCCAAAGAGAGAACTAAGCTACCAAGTCAAAACAAATGTTCTCAGAGAAATGGGGCAAAACGACTTCATGAAATTCTGATCCAGATCTGAGCCTTCAAGTGGCTAGAGCATTCAGTTCAGTGATTTTTGTTATGAAGGTGCTAGCATATACAAGTCTGTCAACTTGTACTTTAAGATATTGATATAACATATACGATAAGAACTTGATTTGTCAGTTTTTGACTGAGCTTAAATATTTCATTTGATTTGGTGTGTCAGATTCCAAAAATCTAGACATGAAGTTCCTTACATGAGGCATTTTTTGATCATCATAAACTTCCATTTTACTCTGAGCTTCCTTTTTTTTCAGGTTGGGACTAGTGGCTGGGTATATTGTGATTAAAAAAGCCAAAGTATTATTCCGCATTACTGAATCGGTTGAACTCTTTAATGTAAGATGAGCAACTACATCTCAAAGAGAAAAGACTTTCTGCCTTTCAGTTAGTAGTTCAAAGTATGTAGAGGGATTTTAAATTTCTATACACCCTGTCAAATGCTAAATCAAATGGAATAACCTTATGTATACATACTTTACAATCCTCAACAGCTTTCTGATCTCTTTCAGGATAAAGCCATAAAGCAAACAAACGTTGCTTTCTCATCAGAGACACTTTCTAGTTTGAAGAGTTTCAGCTCTGAATTCCTTTAAACACCTGTCTTTTTCCCCCTGAAGTTACTTATACCTGGAAGGTTAAATCTGCTTATTGAAAGTTTCTGAGCAAACACCAAAATATTAGAGGACTGCAAATTATTGTAAAATCTTATAGGATTAGGAAATTGGACAAGAAATATAAAATATGTTTGTTTTCCTTTCAGGGCATGCTCCAGTGGTTGAGATTGTAGGGTTTTTTGTGTGTGTTTGGTTTGACTCGGTGATCTCAGAGGTCCTTTCCAACCATGATGATTCTGTGATTTATATATGCAGAAAAGAGTTAATTAATATGTATATTTATAAACTATTTATTTATATTCTGTATGAATCACTTCTAAATAAAGCAAATACCCACATTTGCCTTCTGCCTCATGAAGAACTATCATTAGAGCTTACTTCATAAAGCCAACTCATTCCCCAGTTATCTCAGCCTACTATTTATTTATATCCCAGATGTACTTCTTGTCCATGTTATAAACTAAATGCCTTTGGAGACTGTTTTTTCATTTGTGTTTAGTTCAGGTACAGTATGGCTTTCACCACATGTGAGGACAGAGTCACTACTTGCAGTTAGTATCAGTAATCATGATTTTGATAACCACAACAGAAGGAACAGTGTCTGAAGACATGTCACTGGTACCCCTGTGTGCTTTAGGAGTACTGCCGTATGGTATAATACCTCTGACTATAAAAATAAAATTTAATACAGAAAAAAAGAAAAAAAATCTTAACCGAATTGAGATGTTTTGATTACTGTGCACTGCACTCTTGGGCATTACTCCCTCAGGGACTGTTGCTTTCTTGCCCTGCTACTGCAGAGGGGCAATGCAGAGACCCTTCTGCCTGTCCAACAGCATTTACCTGAGGTTTCATGTTTTTATCCCTGCTTTGGTGGCCCTATGACCTCCCCATGTGCTTTGGTCATTGTACAGAATTTTGGGACTTCAGTGTGTGCAGAAATCTGCTGTTATGAGACATTGGTACCTGAACTGGCAATATCTGCAGGGCTGCAGGGCTGCAAGTCTGCAGCAAGGCTGGGGAGAGAGCAGAAGATCTCCAAAACCCTCTCCTTACCTCATTCACAAGACCATCATAACACTGTATAACGTATGTATTTGTTTAAGCAGTCTATATTTACTTTATAATATATGTTTTCATGTTCCCAGTATTTTTTGCAGATTTAAATGAGTTTCAAGACTGTAAAAATATGATACTCCACCCTGACTACAGAATTAAGAGCAGTAATTTTATAATATCCTGCATCAAAATTTGAGTTAATTTGGAGTTAACATGCTGTATCTCACCAACAGTTGGCTGTACAGTTGATGAAAGCTGAAGTCTTTCCCACTCTAGGAGGTTTTGCTCTTTTGAAGGCCATTTCCACTCATACATCACCTGTGTTAAAATGTAAATGGCTTAAACATAATTCAAGTGGGGAATGTTCCATGATAGAAAAAGAAAAGCTGTTTCATTCAGCATGAAACAGCAGTTCTATGAACTGAAATGAAATATTTCAGCAGTTTCGTCTCATTACAGTATGTCAGCATCATGCAATAGAACTACTGCTGACATATTCTTAAATAGTAAGAAATAATATTGGATGGAAAAATCCACAAGACACTGAATTAGAGACAAAATGAAAGAATTTAGGAGCAAATTCTTGGATTTTGAAAACATTCTTTTGGGATTTCCAATGATGTTAATTGAATTTAATAAAAAATTTCCAATAGAATACATTTTTCTCAGGGAAAAAAAAATCATAATAATATTTTACTGTCTCAAGTATACATTACTGCAGGAGGAGAATTAAACAGTATGCAACTGATAATGCCACCTGAAATACAATCATAGTTTGTCACTCTCAGCTTCTTTCATCTTGTAATTATCAACTGTCTTTTCCTGGGGGCACCTTAACCCTGCCCACATGTTTTAATTTGATGTACTCTGGAAATACAATCACTGCTTTTTTTTTTTTTTTTTTTTTTTAATTAAATTTGGTACAAGATCAAAATTCTGCTTTTGTTTAATTGCTCAAAATTTCATTTTTTTCTGAAATATTGAAAGGGATTTAAAAAAAAAAAAGAATTCTTGTGTTTTTTCATAGGCCTTTTTTCTTTAGTCAGCATTGTTGAACTGGTTTATGAATCTTTTCATAACAACTTATTCATAGATTTATTTGATTTACTAGAAAACCAATTATTGAATTTTTTTTATTATATAAAATAAACATATAGTTAGCTATTTAACAATCTTCTGGTCACATAATACACATTATTATGAAAGGCAACATTTTTATGAAAACTGAGGAGTTTGAGGAATAATGTCAATAATTTGTATCTCTGGAAAGGGCCCTNTCTGCTTTTGTTTAATTGCTCAAAATTTCATTTTTTTTCTGAAATATTGAAAGGGATTTAAAAAAAAAAAAGAATTCTTGTGTTTTTTCATAGGCCCAAACCCACACCATGATCTGTAATCCTAACATTTCATACACAGGTTTCCTGTGGTATTTCCACCATGTGAGAATGAAAATTTGTTTCTATAGGGAATATCTGTTTAACTAGAGAAAAGTAAACATATATGAGAAAAGGTGACAGAATTATAAAAGATGGAACAATTTATAATTGTCCACATATAAACATTGCAGAGAAAGTATATCATCCATGGAATTATATTTAATGTGTTAAATGTGAAGACAGATTACATTTGAAAATGTGAAAGAGGTGTGAAATTTCATGTTGCTGTAACTTTGGTTGCCATTTAAAAAACATTGCGACCTGTAGTAGAAGGGCGAGAGGTCAGTGATTGGCTTCTACAAGTCATTTTGTGTTAAGTACATTAGAAAGACTAAACTAGTTTGCATTACATATATGACATTCATAAAATGCACATCTATGAAATTGTATATCTAGCCTTGTAATATTCTATGGCCACACCAGCGAGCAGTTACCACAGTCATCGATTCTGCCTAATCCCAAATAAGAGAACAGAGGAAAAGGACCAAAGAACTGCAGTTAGAGTAGCAGGGATGCTGTTCCAGTCACAAGAGCCAAAGGAGGGACACAGGGAAAATTTTAAGGGGAAAATACAAGGGGTTACTCTTATTCTTACTATTATTATTAATATGAGTTGGATTTGGGGTGGTAAGAAAGCAAGACTTCTGGCATTCATTTCTCATTTTGGGCCTGAAACAGAACCAGTAAACTTCAAACTAAGAAGCACGCTAAATTGCAACTGGGCTGTCATTAGCTCTTGGAGGTATCTCAGCCAGGCTCTATTTGTGGGTGGTTTTTATTCAAGCAGAATAAAGGAGACATGGAAGCATAAACTTCTCTCTATTGCAGATGTATCTCATTAGTTACAGGTATTGATATCTGAAATTTATCAACTAGAATTAAAAAATTGAAATCAATCTTTTACCCAAACCTCAAACCAGATAAGAACAGTGGTCACATTAAAGGAAATCCACAAACTTAACTACGCTGATTAACAGAAGTTGACTTCTTGACCCAGGGCTCGTTTTTCTTCTTTTTTTGAGGTTGGTGGTTTTTTAGAGTCATAAAATATAGTGGAGGGTTACATTTCAAGTGCATTTCATTTTTTAAACACTGTTGAAATGCATATTCTACAGATTCCAGTAACTAGTAACAACCTTCCAACTAAGAACCTCTAAAATAATCCGGGAAAATTTTACAACCCCCTGATCCCCATATTGTAATTTATGCTGATATGACACATATACAAAATTATCACAAATAGTCACTATCTCCTTTGTGTGTTTATGTTTGCATGTATACAAACATCATTAAGATGAATCATAGAATCATTCAGGTTGGAAAAGACCCTTGGGATCCTTGAGTCTAACCCTCAGCCCTACTCTCTAAAGTTCTCCCCTACACCATATCCCTCAACACCACATCTAATCAACTCTTGAATACATTCAGGAATGGCAACTCAACCACCTCCCAGGGCAGCCTATTCCAGTGCCTGACCACTCTTTCCGTGAAGAATTCTTTCCTAATGTTCAGTCTAAACCTACCCTGAAGATGAACAAGTTTGCTTAGAACAAAAATCACCAAAAAAAATGTGAGAGAAAACACAGCCATTTCTAAGCAAGTTTGGAGTAATAAAATGTATAAAATATCTATGAAATTAGGTCTAGGGGTTAAACCATCAGTGGCCCCTTTGAGCACCAATGGCTGCTAAGAGCAAAATTATATGGTTACAGTGAAGGCTTCTGCATGATGAGAGGCACCAGAGACACCACAGAGCTTTGGCAAGAGGGGCAAGCAAATCAGCAGTGAAATCAAATTCAAGTAGGTGTTCCAGAACAGGGGAGAAAACTCACTCTCAGCCACTTACACTTTTAGGCTGACAGGACAGGATTAATTAGCTGACTTTGAAATATCTAATTTCAACTAGTCCCCTAAATTCTCCCTAGGACAGAGGAGACACAAAGAGGCATTTTGTCAGGACTCAGGCATTTAAACATAAGACAGGGTAGAACACCCTTGGCAGGTGTCCACCTCTCCCTTTCACCTCAGGAGTACAAGAAAGTGGCTTTGACTAGATGCCTCTGTTTTTGGTCAGTGAAAGTTGGGTGAGTTCAGTCCCACCATCATTCACATTTGTCATGTGTAGCCTATTATGAGCCATAAAAGAACATGAGAACACTATAGCTGTCTCAAAAAAATGCTGAATATTACCTGAAGGATGACAAACAGCTGGTTAGTGTGTTTCCAAAATAAAAAGACACGCTGCTAATCTGTGGTAAGGGTGTTTTTTTTCTTTTCGTAAAATCTGGAGAGTATTACTCCCCAAATTTACTGCATACTGATTCTCTTAAATCAAATACAATGACTTTTTTAATGGCACGGAAATTATTTTAGGGTCTCTTTCATTTCAGATATTCTTCCCATATTGAGTATCTCAGGAAAATGAAGAGGGCCAAATCTTACAGTACTTGAAATGATGCAGGCAACATTCCCATTCAATTCAACCAGGGCTGACACAGGCTGTGGGAACTGGATGAAAGTGACAATTGTTCAAGCAGCTGTTATTGATGAAAGTATTTGCCAACACCTTCCCAGTGGCTTGATCTATTCTGTTTTGCATATTGCAAATTGTAACCATTACAACTGGCATCTTGCTGAGCAGAGAAAAGCAATGGGTTGTCAGCCATCTCACAGGCAGGTACGTGCAGACTACTGCAAAGTGGTTGCCAGCCATCCAAATGGCACTTATTTCAATGTGAGTAAAAGCATTTCAGAGAGATGATCCTAATTGTCCATCGCAGACTTTTTTGATTCCCTTACAGATGTGATGACAAATCCCTTTCCCTTGAAATTCCTTTATTCATTCATTTTTATGATGGTTTCCCTTCTCAGAGATAAGAAAATTAAAGAAAACCTCCATAAACTGTAAGTGTGTTGGTATCCAAGTGGGTTTTTTCAAGCTAAAACATACAGCCCTGTTCATGAAATGAAAGGAACTTGCCATCTTTCAAACTGTTATCAGAGGCTGGCCATTTTCATTAAGCTGAATTCACCATCAGAAGATGCAAAGAGTACAAACATACTTAAGAACTCTGCAAAACTATTCAGCCATTCCAAGAGATTATGCCACCCCTCAGGCTTAAATGTTCATCTGCAAGAAATGTAGATATGGAAGTGACTACAGTATCACATCATGTGGGAATTCAGGAACAGCTCTGAAACTGAAAAATGCTCAGTTATATATATCAGAGTTATTCACAGATTTCAGTGAGATATACAAAAGAAAGTTATGATTCTATGTCATATATAGTTCTATTCAATACAGCTTTTTATTGTACCCAAGTACCACATTTCTTTGTGTCTTTAGTTATGTACCATTAATTACTTTATTTAGATTCTGCATAGATAAGGAAAAAAGCCCCAGTTTTTGCCCTTTTTTTTTTTTTTTTTCTGATTGAGTTTAAATAGATGAATGCTCTGTGTGTAAGGAATTAGAGCTACCAAATCATGACATCTTTCTCAAAACCAATGTGACATTTCAACACTTTTACAAATAGTATCATTCTCTTGACATAAACATTTTTGGTGCTGCAATAACATATTTGTTCATACACTGAAACTCTCAGAACTTTGTCAGTTTCAAATCCCCAAGGTTCTATATATTGGGGGTTTTTGTCTTTTTGTTTGTTTGGTTGGTTGGTTTGGTTTGGTTTACTGTGGGTTCACACAGTCACTGAGTTTAACTCTGGGTTTCTGAGCTCACACAGACCCAAAAACTCAAAGCAATACTCAGCCATAATCATGAGTTTTCCATGGTTTGGAACAAAAGAGTAAACTTTGTGTGGAGTTCAGAGAAAGGATTAACTTGACAGCCAGTCTATACTTTGTAAATTCAGCCTGAGTTCATTTCAAGGGTAGGCAAAACTAGGAAAATCTTTTTGACAAATCTGGGACAAATTGAGGATTATGAAGACAACTCAAAACATACCATCTCAAAAAAAGGCAAGTAATCCCTCCTGTATTTCCTGTGTGCCCCACAAAATGCCTCTGACAAACCAGTTGCTATAGAAAGAAGGGAATATCACATGGCTGTGTACTTCATAAAAATATTTACACATTTCACTCAGATGAGAAAGGGTAATTATTCTCTCTTTGGAATTTAACTGTCGCATCTGTCCCATATTCAGCTGAAGTACTTCTAATTTATGCTTACTTACATTAAAGGAAATTCAGGCCTATAATTCACTGTGGATCAAATTGTATAAAACCCCTCTCTTTCAAACAAATGGGTCTTTATTTTTTTTCATCTGTGAAGGCACCTACCTACATTTGATCCCATTCAAGATTTTTAAATCCTGATCTCAAAAAAGTTAACCTAAGCTAAAAGAACCCTGAAAAGAAATGTCCAGTCTTTCATTATTTACATACTTAATGTTGTTTGATTCAGAAACCGCAATATAAATATTAAAAAAAAAAAAATCTGTAAGTATCAAGATATATATAAATATTCTACAAAATGATCAGTGTGTTCTCACCAGAAACAGATGCCTTGAAAATATTTGGCTTGTTTTTAAGAAAAACACTTAAATCATTTTTTGAGATTTAGCCATCTATACATCCAAAGAGCAAGTGCTTTCAGAAGAAACACTTCTAAAGTATATATTTATACATATTTTATATGTATACATAAATAGAAAGTATTTACTTAATACTCAGAAAATTCACTCTGGTGCAGGTGTACAGGACTTTCAAAAAAAAGACTTGGAAATTAGAAGAATTTACCCAAATGGCCTCTTTTACAGCAAAGTTTATTCTGCTGTTCACAGAGTCCCAGCAACACAGCCAATGCCTTTAAGCTACCAGCTCCTTCTAGAAACAAAATATCTCGAAGTCCACAGGTCTGGACATGCCTGCAGCATCTATGCCTTCATACTGCCAGAGGAGCTCGATCCCAAGAGGTGGCTGGTGGTGCATCCTTTCAGCACAGGCTACGATGCTCAGGCTGCTGGACAGGGAGGCCAGCACTTATTGCAGCCAGTCCTTACACTTGTGTGGGAGAAGCTGGGTTTGTCACTGTGCTTGGCCAATACAGCAGGTGCCAGAAGGAAAAAATGCATACAAGAAAGCCTTCTGTTTGTTAATTGTTTATCTGGGTCAGCTGCTCACTGACGAGTACAGACTTGAACTTGGCACCTGTCCTCAGAGCAGCATGAGTCTATCCAATGCAGCTTTGCTGTTTACTGGGATAAAGCATATTTCCAGTATTCCAGTAATTTAAGCATATGAGATGTTTTCTTCCTCTGGCTTAGCCTTCCTTAGTTTCCTAAGTTTTCCATGCTTTGGGAGCACTCACTGATCTACACTGGAATGTGTTCTTTTCTTTTTATTAATTATTATGTTTATTTTTGAGGTAGCCATTTCAGGTCTCTTGTCACTAAGCTACAGCACAACTAACAGGGCCTTATCCAGAAATATTCACTGAGTTAGGAAATAAGGGCAAAAAGTACAACTAAGTAATTGTAAACAGATGAGGCAGAATGCATCCCTCCTTAATATGAGAGCCTAATATTTCATTGTCTGATCTAAACTTGTCCGTCTAAACTCATTCTCTTGTCAGTGGAGAGACTTAGCCTTCTCCAAAGAATAGTTTATTTCACCATAAATTGGGCAACTAAGATACATAATCTCTATATGCTGCATATGACTCCCCTTTCATTTTTATAGGAGGCCTAAATAACTGAAACTAGGTTGTCCTCTTAGGTGAAATGAAGCCTACCATTGGTCTCTCATCTAACATGAACTGGACACACTCAAAATTATTTCATTGAAGGGTTTCTTAATAGCTCTGCAAGGAACAAATACACTGAGCTGACTAACAGCAAGCAGCCCCCACTACACAGAGATTTTCAGCATAGTTTTTGTTACGAGTCTCCTCAACTGTTGTGAAATATATAACTATACAACAGAGCAATTATAAAACGGTTTTCATGCAAAAATACAAATGTGTAAAGAAGAGATGTTAGAATCAAAGACAAAAGAATACATGATGAAGTAATTAGAAACAGATCATGCTATAGTACTGTTTGGAAGGAGGTTCTATTGATTTATGGAGGCCTGCAAAACACTTAAACATGGAAGAAGCTTTTTAACACATATTAAGTTGAAGAAAAGAAGCAAATAACTTTTTAAAAGTCTTCCATTGCTTCTTCAACTAAGTCCAGTGTTCTTTTTCTTCTAAATTAAATCAAATTACAAAGCATAAAAAATACACTTTACATAAAAATCTAATTTGTGTGCAGAATTATTTTTACAGTGGAAGACAATGTGTCAGTACTTTCAGTGTAAGATTCAGAAGGTTTTTCTTATAGTTTTGTTGGCAAAAGTAGTATTAGGTATGTACCAGTGTCTAACCACAAAAAGTTGAAATATACTTTGACCCAACTGCACTGAAGTCAATGGAGATTATACATTGGGCTCCTTTATTCCCAAGGTCCTTTGATATTCCAGAGAACAGTTTACGGCTCAGATTTCCTCTTCCAGAAATCAAAATCATCTTTTGTTATTTCTCTCTCAAGCATGATAGTAAATCCCAGATTCCCTTTTGTTAATACTCAAGGATATAAGCGGTGCAAGTGGCTTTGTCTATGGCTGGCTTTTGCCCACAGCTTTTATAAGACATCAATTTCTAACCAATAAACAATCTGTACATTTAATTCCAGTTTTTGAGTATAAGTCAAACATAAGAGTTTCTAGTCAGAAAAAAGGGAGGATGGTTTCCTGGCAACTTAATGCCTTTTGGCTTTATATTTAAAGTTCATAATATGTAAAAAGACTCTTAAAAGTTTTGTGAAAGCAATCTTAATTACATTCTTAGCAAGGAAAGAAAACAATCTCAAATACTTGGGTTAAATCCTGGAAATAGACAGTTCTAGCAACATGCTATATAATCTCCCAAAAGTGGGTGTACTGTCAAACAGAACAGTGTAAGGTATATTATAATTTATTTGGCCATGGTCCTTTACCAGAATTTGTGATGTGTTACATGAAGAGCCCAAACCGCACGTCACACACAGTCATTTGTAGAAAATTTTCCACTTCTTTGTGCTCTGAGACTAATGCTGGACTGAATTCTCATGGATTTCAGGAGGAAGTGACAGTTGACCACGGACTTGGCTCAGAGATCAACTCTGTTTTTACACCAGGGGCCATTCTCTTCTAGAGGGCAAGTAAACATTTTCACAGGCGTGAATGGAACGGGACGGAAGAAGCTCTGTGCCATCACTCAAAACTAAATGACCTCTTAAGCAAGATGTGGAAAGAAGAGAAGACTATTTTCCTCATTGCTAATATTATAGTGCATTCTTGTTGAACTGAACTGATCTCATTGCACTAGAGAAAGGCCATCCTGAAAGGAACTTAGAACCTCAGTGATAAGAAAGACTAAAGGCAGAAAAACTGCATTTACTCCCCAGTGTCAGCTGCAACAGGATGAAGAATGTCAATCTGTCAAGAGCAAGCCATTTCATATTGTGTATGATTCCTGTGAAGCTAACACCTCATTCTCTTCATAAAAATTTGAAAAGGTCTTCCTCCTTCTTGACCTCAACCTTCTTCACCATCTCCCAAAAGAGAGCTTAATGTAATCAGAAACTTGAGATGAAACAGCACTACCATGAGGGTTTATGGACCTTTAAAGTTTTTGTTAATATCAATCTACTTAAAACAACAATTGTTTGAAAACTATGCAGATAGATGTCTATAATGAAACCATTGCCTAATTACCAAATTACCTAAATTGTTTTTAAAGTGTTAGCTCAGCATTTGTATCAGTATTTTCTACTCTGTAGATCTGCTTGCTTTAGACTTTTCTGCCTCTTTTGGCAAGACTGGCAAGTCAGAATTTTCTATGTAAAATTAGTTCTGATATGCCTAGAGGCCTGACATTTACATTTCCAGACCCATGCATGGTCAGAAGATGTACTCCAGTGCATCTTATTAAATGTTGTCCACTCATTTAGCAAAGGCAGCACTTAAACATGAACTTTGTATTTATT
>VZTM01030856.1:5028-20820 GCA_013400555.1 Jacana jacana | reverse complement strand
ATAGCCTTAAAGAACAATCCTGACACAAAATCACTAGATGATCTTATCTACTAAGTTTCTCACTTTGACTTCTAACAGTAACAGAGCAATAAAAAAACATCTGAGAAAGTGTTTATAGCTAATTTAAATGTCTGTATTCTGTTTTGGGCTCACTGGTACAGAACTTGTGGAATTAAACAATTGAAAGCTGTTGTTTAGCCAACATTAATAGATTTCCTCTGATTTTACAGTGAAAAGGCAAAGCTAAGTTAAAAAAATAACCCTAGAGGTGGAAATCTTTCAGTGCTAACACTTACATGTTTCCACTAAGATGGTATCTTAAAACTCTGAAAAATTAATCAAAAGGACAATAGTACCTTGTAGATAAAGAATATTCTAGATCAATCAGTTTAAATTAAAATCACAAGATAAGGTATACTTACTCCTTCTTTAAGGAATTTGCTCAAAAAGGAAATTGATTAATTGCATAATTTTGGTGACTGTGTAAGTCCCACAGCAGTGGTTATCAATGCATCCGTTGAGCAAAGAGTGAGTTGCACCCTTTTGCACAACACCAATGCCCAGCAACCTCAGGATACACCTAAGGTGCAGGACTCAAGTGACCTTAATGACTGAAAGAAACAGGCAGCACGTTAGATGCATTAGATGCATTCTAGGTGTGGCAAATTAACTGTGCATAAGCAGACCAACTCTGCAACACAGACACAGGGACTAGATGTCTCTGGCAAATAACACATTTCCAGTGCTTGTGCTGTTAAATTCAATATATCCAGGATAAATCCAGCTCACTGCACATGCATGTTTGAATCAGTCTGCACAAGTGCAATAGCTACTGGTCAAAACTGCCAAATATCAGTTCTCAGTAGACAAAAGACCTACATCTTCTGTTTATGCTCAAAGTTGCCAGGGAAACCAGACACAAAATAATCTCCCAAAGAAGACATGACTTAGTAACGCTACCGGAAGATAAACTGTGGCTGCAGA
The DNA here is from genome assembly GCA_013400555.1 of Jacana jacana. Taxonomy (NCBI): domain Eukaryota; kingdom Metazoa; phylum Chordata; class Aves; order Charadriiformes; family Jacanidae; genus Jacana; species Jacana jacana. The sequence goes on along the minus strand of VZTM01030856.1, from coordinate 19,836 downwards.
TTTTAAATGGGCCTTCCCCACACCATGGTGGGGACAGATGGCTACAGTTCTTTTCACTTCTCTTATGGCTTAGACTGTATGGACAATGTTCAAGACCTTTTAAAGTGAATACCACCACTTAAGGAACAGCTAACTACTTCAAAAAACAAGTCTTCTTAAGTCAACAGAGTAAATTGTTCATTCACTCTTTAGAAAGGGAATTGAACTATCAAGTCACTTGCCCAGCCCTCTCACCTGCTTTGCTATAGGATGAAAAGGAACAATCTGCATGCAATTGAAGAAATCCTTATACAGTGGGTCCCAAGCAGTACAGATGTGATCTGCATCACTATGAAACAGCTTCAAAAGCTTTTGCTGATGTACTTACCTTTGTGTGCACCACTAGATGATTATTGAACCCCAGTGGTTCTGGTATCCTAAATAGATAAACAAACACTAAACACGCTAAATAAAATACTGGCATATTAGAAAGGCTACAGCAGAGGGCTACAGAAATGAGCCAGCATCTGAGATGGCTGCATTACGGTGAGCAGCTGAAGAAACATCTTTGATAGTAGAGGGATCTTTTGTTTACTAAACAAAAATGTAACAAGATCCAATGACTAGAAGGTTTAGCTGGACAAATTCAAACTAGCAATTAGGTTGGGTAATTAAGCATTTGAATAATTTATCTTGGGATCTGGTTTATTCGTTATCATTGGTAGTCTTTAAAGCAAGATCGGCTATCTTTCTAAAAGATATCCCTAGCTTAACCAGCAACTCTTGGGCTTGATACAGGGGTTTTATACAGCAGGTTAAATTAGAAGTGCAACATAATCTGGATTTAATTTCTGTGAATATATCCAGCACTGCTACTCAGGCAAAAACCTCTGGCAGAAGAGCAGTAGCATCTTAAACCACTAGAAGTACTTGTTCTGAGAACATGGGTTGGAGACCTTTAGGAAATTTTAGGATTATTTTTTTTCCCTCTAGGGCATTTTTTTTGCAGTATTTTTAGAACTTGGTTCTGATCAAAAAGACAGCGTTGTTTCTGGTTTGTTCCCCCAACTCCCAAACCCCCCGTGTGCGCAGGAACTCCATCTATAAATCCAGACCTTTCTATTATGTCATTTGTGTAGATTAAAGAAAGATGTGGACTGACTGGAAAGAGTCCAGGTATGGTCAGCGAGAGTGATCACAGATCTGGAAAACATGGTTTTGTTCAGTCGAGAAAAGAGACATCAACCTTTCAAGTACATAAAAGGCTGTTGAAAAGAGCCTATTTTTCATGGTTGGGGTAGATAAAATAAGTTATAGGAAGCAGGATTCACTTTTGCTGTAAGGGAAAGCTTCCTCCAAGTATGTTAGCTGATTGCCTGGGGAAGTCTTGGAGTCTCCATTTTGGAGGTCCTTAAGTGTTGTATCTAACAGATTAGGCTAATTTGCTTTGGGATTAAATTGCTTTCCAGTGTGATTTTCTAGGATTGTATGAAATCAGGTGTAATTGAAAAGTGCCTCTGCAATGACCTTGGAGACCTATAAATAAAAGCCTTCTATAGTAACCACATAGGATTACTGCAGTGATGCATGTGAGTGGAGAGTCATTGTACATAAATTAGTTTTGTGCATTGAAAGTCAGTAACATCCAGATTTTAAAAAATCTAATTACTAGTCAATTCTGCTGTCTTCCATTAATACTGTATATTTTTTCTAGGGGATGTGAAAGTCATACAGTTTATTTTCTTCATCAGTAAAGATACAGGATTACTTTAACAGAACTATTAACATGATAGTTGTAAATTTTATTATTATTTTGACAGACTCATAGAGCAGTTTAAATTGGGAGGCATCTCTGGTGATCATCCAGTCCAACTGTGCTGTGCAGAGCAGGGTCAGTGAGAGGAGGGTGCTCAAGGCTCTGTCCAGTCAGGTTTTGAATAACTACAAGGTGATTGAAAATATCCTCTGCATACTCTCTTTTCCTGTTTCAGGATTTGACCACCTTCACAGTTAAAAAGTCTCATGTTTAAATGGAATTTTTTATATTTCCATTTGTGCCCATTAACTCTTGACAAGAGTCAATGGGCACCACTGACCAAGTTCTTGCTCCATCTTCTTTAATCCCTTCATCGGGTTTTTCCACACATTGGTAAGATTCATACCATTTATATGAGAAAAGTAATCTCATCACCTTGAAGACACCCAGGGAGAGCACTGAAGGCTAACAGTCATTTATGGAAATTGCAGGGACTGTAAGCTGGGATCAGACCTTAAATCCAGCTTCTGTGATATCACTTCACTAATACCTCTAACATCAGATTCTCCAGTGTAGGAGGAAGGGAAATTGCCATTTTTTGAATAAGTTGTGCAGGCAGGAGGGGTCTTCTCTCCCTTTCCAATATACTCAATGGCCAGCTGCAAGAGCTTTATCTTTAGGGATGTGAGAAGGCTGGCTGGTTTTGTGAAGTGTCGTGTGACAAGTGCAAGGCCTAATGAGAGAGAGCTATGTTCATTTAAACCCCCAACCATTCCACCTTTCTTATTCCTCCAGATATATCCCTAAAAGCTTTAACAGTATGTGCTGCTAGAACAAGCATCTGCATATGAAGTTATGCATATGCATATTTTTGCTTATGATTAGAAATGTCTCAGCCTTTGCAAAATAATTAAATTCTTTGTTTCACTCATTTTTGTGACAGGAAGTTCCACAAACTCATTTCTCCATATGTCAGGAGTATTTTGAATGTTAATATAATTGTGCTAAAATATAAGATCTTGGGTTTGGGTATTATTTCCCCTTGTTTTTGGTGTTTGATGAAGAAGCTACTTCTTCTCTGCTCATATAAAATTCCTGTTAAATCAAAAAATGGCCTGGATATCAAACTGTATAAGTCTATCTGCCAAAGAAATGAGCCTCAGAAATTTTGATTCTGTGATGCAGAAACAATACAGCCATACTTCTCCCTGTGTCAGGTCCCAGCATGAAATGGATGGATGTTACCTACAAGTGCTTACTAACAGTCCAATTACTTACTGATAAATATGCTGTTCTGGTGATAAAAATCACACCACCTCTCTCTTTTCCCTGCTTTCCAAGCCAATGAATAAAGCACAGTCATTTTAACTTAGAGATTTTTTCCCTTTTTTTTTTTAACATTTTTTGCTTTTTTTCTTGATTTTAAGTACAATTATTGAAATTCTTATGCACAGTGCTGTTTGCTAAAACATATGGAACAGATGCCATTTTTATTTGCTATAGATTAAACTTTCCATCCTACTATACTGAAGAGCTACATGTAATTTGTTACTTGCACTTGGAAACCCCTCTGTGAAGTTTACTAACCAATATCCTCATTTTATAGCTCAGAAAACATAGCCTCTGGAAGCCCAAGCGGCTTTCCCAAAGTCGTGCTGAGAGGCAGTGGCCCTGCAGCCTTGTGAGCAGGTCTCCATCAGCCTGAGCTTGGAGAGCTGAGCACTGTCCCGTGGGACCCAGCAGAGCCTGGCTCCCTGCTCATTGTGCATATGATATGCCACTCTTTACAATTATGTCAATAAATTTTCCAGACTTTCAAGTTACTTTGTTTTACTGGCTTTATTCACATTTGTCTCATAATCACAATAACAGGACAGGTGTGCTGCTTTTCTCGGCAGTGATCCTGCTCCCACAGCGGAGCCAACTCCACGGCCTTTGACCTCCCAGTTTATCCGCTCAGGAAACTGGTTTACTGCCTTGCAAAACAGCACACCCCTACGATTAGCACTTAATTACAGTGAAGCCAGTAGCAGGTCTGCTAAAGTTGAGTTGACTTTTTGTATATGGATCATATTTTTGCATGAGTTCAGCTTTTTGGCAATTGGGGTGCCTCATGTTGAGAGTCTATGGACAAATGCATTTTATTACCTGTTATATGCATCTGTGTATGTTAGCTACAGGAAAATAGGACAGTGATTCAGTCAGTTTTACTTAACTTGTTCTTTTTCCTTCCAACATTTCAAAAAATATACAAGGCACCCCAGTTCAAAATCCTATTTAGGCAATTCTCTGACAGGACTGTGTGTGCTTTAAACTGTGAGACAGACTGAGTGGAATATTGACATATGGGCCTTAAAAAAATTAAATCTGTGTTAGTCAGAATCAGATACCCGTTGCTCAGTCCAGGATCTTAGTCAAGATATAAGCATCACCAAGTTAAAAGAAAAAAAATCAGCTAGAAATTCTGAAAGTAGGAATCTTAGTAACCTTTTAAAATGTTTTTTGAAATATCTAATACAACACATATAGAAAAGTTAAAAAGATATTAATGAGCACTGCAAATCTATTTTCCCAAGGTATCAACTCCAATTTCTGTTCTTTTGAAAGAACATTGCAACATTATGAATTAACATCTGACAAAAATATCTCAGGGGTAGCAATAAAACAATGATACTGTAGCCTCCAGTTTATATTACATTACCAAAAATAATGAAAAAAAATATTCTTGCCCCAAGAGAGACTTGGAAGACATTCAGATACAGTAGAACTGGGTGTGACATGAGAAGATAGATAGATTAGACAGATAGTACTGAACCAGTTAAGAAACTTTTGGGTATTCAGATATCCAGTGTAATATCCACACTGCTGATTGAAGGCTCTACAACTCATAATGAGTTTATATCATAAGCCTCATTCCATAGCATGATAACTTCTTAAAAGTTATTCCATTCTGTGGTAATTTTTAAGGATAGATGCTCAGTTGTTTTAAGTGTTTCTGAAGTGAACAGATAACATATCTGCATGTTTAGCAGATGCATATCTTTCCCCAGAATGAAAGAATCTTGAATACAGAGTTACATCCCTCATAATCACGGCGCTTCTGTGGAATAGCAACAGTATTTTTTAATCGTTGTCCCAGATTTCAGATACAACCCATTCTGCCATCACTACAAGGTGAGTCAGGCTGTCTAATGGTTCTGTTATTTTTGTACTACCCAGGCATGTACTGAGAGTCTAGTAGCTCAATATCAATTCATCTCTTGGCTGAGACATCAAACTAAGATTCTGACCACTTATTGTAATTAAAAATCCCCATAAGCTTTTCACAAAGCATGGGTGCTCGCCACAGTGTCCTGACAAAATTCCAGCTTTGCATAATTATATTCTTCTCGTATATAATATAATTATATGAAATAATTATATTCTGCCTGAAATCCCCATGAAGTTTCATCTGGATGTAGGATCCCTCTCATTTCCAATCTCAAGCTGTTGTGCAATGCTGCTGTCTGCTCAGAAATGTGAATCACAGACAGTAAATGGGGTTTTCTGTTTGTTTGTATCTTATTTCAATATACCAATTTTTGAAATTTTTAAAGCATTGCAAAATGGTTTAGTCAGAGATCTTCAGAAGTTCATCTGTTTGCTGAAGAAAAACAGAGCAAGCTATGTTTGGAAAACTGCAAAATAGTTTTGAAATCTTTGCATGTAGCTTTTTTATTCTTTTCACCAACTTTAATTTTCCTCAGATGAATGGAGTAACTTTATATTTGTAATTTGCATATTAGCCTGCGCAGATCTTGAGGGTAGTGTAGGACTGATCCTGAAGGATTTTTATAGCTGTTATAGCAATCTACAATTTTATTTTCTCTACCAATTCAGAGCAAAGCAGACAATGAGCTAAACTAATTTCATTTTATCTTTCTCCACACTGTAGTTCTATTAGGCATGATTTCATGTCATTAATGCAAATCCATGAAGGTCCACTTAAAATGGCACATGAAGTCACGTGAAATATTGCCATGTCATTCCTGGAAATGGCAATACAATTTCAAAAAGAAACAGAGCAATACACGTGAGCCAAATTGAACTGAAGAGAGATCTTTATGGGGCTTTACCGTGCTGCTGCTACGCTATCACAAGAAAAACACAAGAAAAGCGAGTCAGGAGTGGAGGCAAGGAGGAATATAAAGCTAAAAGCAAACCCAAATAGATCAATGCAAAACCAAGCAGATGAGATCACATGAGAAAAAAAAAAAAAAAAGTGAGTGCCATTGGAAGTTATACAAGCATTCAAACTAAAACCTGGGTAAAATATCATCAAATCCTGTGAGAGAACTTGTGTATACACACACACATGGTTGAGTACAGTGGTTATCACCATCCTCTCTACTCTTACAGTCCTCTCAGTCATATCCATTACTTCTGCAAGCCATGGTTCCAACATGAGTTCTTTGCAAAATGTTTGTAAAGACCAAACTTAAATGAGGAAAACCAGTAGAATAGATACCCTGATTCAACAATCCTGAGAGTGAAATTTGTAGGCAGTGGTGCCAAACACATATGAACCAAAGGAAGTAATGCAGAGGTAAGGTGGATACAATGCTGTGACTCACAGGAACACCAGTTCCACCCTGAGGTCTGCAGCAGCCAACAGAATACTGACATGACAGACAACAATCGAGAAATACAAACTCTGACATTCATTGCATGTGATATACATGCAGAAGCTGAAGACCATATACCTAACTTTACAGACCTGGATAATTGTAGGAAAAAATGATGAGTCTTATGGCCTTTGCAATAACATTCTTCATATAGGTAAAAAGGACTTAGCTGGAAAGGAATCAGACTTCATCTATCCAGACATTTATTTAAGTAGCTGTGGTCCTAAGTACCTAAACTTTCAGACTCTCATAAACATTCTCACAGCACCTATGAAGTAAGAAAAAGCCAATTATTGTATTTATCATGAGTCACCAATGCACAGGATTTAAAGAAGTATTTACATACATATATTAAAAAAAAAAAAAAGATATTTATTAGAATTTTCAAAAACACACCACTGCATAATTCTCACTGCTTTCAGTGTGTAATTCCCACAGACCATTGCACCCAGTGCTCAAATTAGTACAGAAAAAATGTGGTCACTATTAGAGTTTCCCACAGTAAGTCTGAAATCTCCCCAGTAGCTATAGCAATGAACATCACAATCTTTTGCTTCTCACTTCCTGCTCACTGCTGAAGAAGTAAAAGCTATTGAGTAGAAAGGACAGGGCCAAGGACATGGGCCAGATGATGTGAACTGCAGCTGAGCAGCTCCATTGAGTAAAGTACTTGGGTGTAAATTTGCCAATCAGTTCATCACAATGTGTTGCTTTTTCAAAGTTAAAGAGACTGTCCCATAGCTGAAGTGGTTTTTTGCATCTTGGACTATTCTAGTTTTAATTCTTGATTCACTCTTCATATCTCTGTGACACTTCAGGAAGCCAGTTACCCCAAAACTGCATTTAGATGTTGTCAAGCAAAGTGCCTCAGTGGCTATCAAACATGTCTTCAAATTCCTGTCCTGAGCTCAAGTACTTAGGTGCTCTATCAAATGAGAGTAGGAGATCAGCAGCTGGAAGGTTGTGGTGTCTGCTGTAATCACATGAATAAATGCATTAACTCCTGGGAGTGGTGTCCACTCCCTGGGCCATGTTGCACATGTGGTCAGATCCACTCCATTCCAGAGAAATATAGTAATTTCATTCAGCTCTGAGACCTTTTTAGGTCCTATGCAACATCCCTTTGGCTATAATACATAATTATAAAAATACATACATATGGTTAGTATGATTGATGTGGGACTCCGTACCAAAGTAGTTCTTTAATGGCACATGACTGTGCATACATGAGGCTCAAAAGCTCATGGGGATAGAAAGCTTACTGGGACAGGCTAGACCAGAAGGCACCAAGACATGTATGATCATGTCTGTATTTATAACAGAAGGGGTCCCTGGAGCAAACCGTTTCCAGAACCACGTTTAGTCTCTGTTTCAAAGGGGACTACTTCATTTCAACAGAAAGCACAAGCGTGGAGAAACATTTCTGTAATGTAGATAACTCAGATGAAAGACCCATGAATACAAATGGGAGATAAATAAATTATTTTACCATCCAGACATATTTCTCTCTCACGTTCCTGACTCTTGTATAAATTTTAGTGAGTGAGGAAAGTATAAACATATATGACCTATCAGCTAGATAAGCTTTTCTTCATTTTATGCTCTCCTACTCATATTCAGTCATTCAGTCTCTTTTTGCCTCTCATTATCCCTTTTAATGGCTGTTTCTTTATATTCATTTGAGCAAACTCTACAATAAGAACTCAGATTATCCTCTGTTTAAAAGAAATTGTGACTTCAAGTAATTAGGGCATGGTAGTTACCACCTTGCTACTGATGTATCTTCTTTATTTAATTCACATAGCTTCACTTATGACTTCACCAGGGATATTAGATTTTTTTTTCCAAAATTTCACCAGTTTTCTCTCTCATGTACTAATACTGATACTGATTCTATGTCATCTTTAATAACCTAGCATAATGCTTAACCATCATCTGTCAATTACATGTCAAATATGCAGCAGTCCTACTAAAACATAGCATTTTGGTGGTATATAAATGACATTTCCAAAGGAATATAAAGGGAGATAAGTATATCTTGCTTAACACATTTTCATCAATCTTACACAAGTGCTGTGATGAACAAATTTCAAAATAAGATCATGTTTAATGTGCTTTAAACAGCATTAAAAGTCATAAAACAACTGTGCTTTTTGTGTTTGGTTTTCTGCATTGAATGTCTCAGAAAGATTAGTGTATCTAATTAAAATAATTAGAGAGAAAGCCTCTGTAACATTTACTAAAATAAACAAAAATTAACTTAATCAGCTTTACAATACAAATAAACCATTCCTTCGTTGAATTATTCCATTTGTTTTATCAAATTCTCTGAATTCTGAAGATTCTTATGAACATATTTTAAAATATTTTTTGGCCTAAAATTTTTGGTATTGTAGTTCATAAATAACAAAAGGAATATTGTTTATTTAATATAATCTGTTCCAACTTTCTGAGAGGAAACCTGTGCTCAAGTTGTTTTGTTGTCAAATACTAAGCTTTTCACAGACACAATGTTAAGGCTATATTTTAAAATACAAAACTGATGTCGATGTTAGAAGAACAAAGCTTTTTAATAAAATTATAAACGCACTAGCTTATATTCTCACAAATAGCAATAATATTTTTACATAAAATTATTGATAGTTATTAGCTTTTTTCGTCTTCCAACTATGGAGTCAAAGAGCAAAAATCTAGTAAATGCAGGTTGGCTGCCCAGAAAAATCTCTTCATCTAGATGCACCTGTAGAAAACTAAATCCCTTTTAGAAGGGAATGGTCTATTTGCAGTTCTGGAAGTATGGAAATGAAAGGTTTATTTTAGGGATGTACGCAGTTGCAGCACATTATAACTGTCTATTACCTGTTATGAAGAGCAAATCTCAAACTTTTGAATGTAAATGTTCACATAAGACAGCTTTTATTATTTATTCACCCAGTCAAGAAGTAGAAGGATGATGGCCTCAGTATCTAGAAAAACTGAGCAACAGTGCCAAGCTCCTAGTACTCATAACAAACTGTACACAAATAGTCCACAAACAAAGCTTTACTCATTAAGTTATTCATAGAAGTTATTAAGTAAATACTTTTGAATAATGAATAAACTCAAGAAAATAAAAAGGCAGCTCATGGACAGCTAACAAACAGAACAATCTAAATTTATTCAAATGAATTATTCACTGTGAATTATCTGATCAAGTCTAGTGCTAAAATATAAGAAGTATTTTTCAGAGCATATGTGACTGACAACAAAAAAATCCTAAAGCAGATGGAAATGTATCTATGCAGAATTCACAAAGTTTCAGCATAAGAAGGAAGGTCCCTCATTTCCTTAGTACCAACTTTCATGACTAATAATAGAAGAAATAGATTTTATAGAAGCACACTAAATCAATAAACTTCAGGTAAAATGTTTTAAGATGTTGTCTTTCATAAATTGCTGTTCTCAAAAAGCTAAGTGTTTAAGTAAGTTAATTTAATTTGATGAGACAAAATAAATTTGAGTGAAACCAATTTGATCTAGTCCAGCATGACACATTACAATATCCAATATGAATAGTCTTTGGGATGTATAACTAGTAAGTGATGGATGGTTTAGAGAGGACCAACAACAACACAAAGGTTCCAGATTAACCTCCCTTCTCAGTCCTAGGGGTGATCTACCTCTCACTTAATATGGATTCACGTTGGTAGAAGAGAGAATAAAGAATATGCATGTAGCTGTGCTAAACAGGGCTTAAAGAAGTCTAAGCACTTACACCCCAAATTATGATGCTGAAGTCTTCTGTTATATATCACAGGAAGCAACTAATCCCTAATTGCTTTACTTTTTGTGTTTCTCAAGTAGCGGTACCCCGTGTGCAACCAAAATTCCTTGCCCTAAGAGAACTGAACAGCTCAGTACTTAACTTCTGTTCAAGTCAAACCAAGATCTAAAAACCAGGCATTCCCCATTTGCACCCACCCTGCTCTAGTTCCCTAGGGCTTTGATTTGGAAGATGTTATCAAAGCATTCCTAACACATACCAGCTGTATTACGCTTTGTAATTTCTCCTGTTATTCTTTATATAATATTCTTTGTTAAGAAAGTGGGAGATCTAAGGAAGAAATATTCTTGCTCTCTACTGATATTTTTAATTAGATGACCTGGATTCAGCTAAAGGACTGTTCAACATCCATATCTCCCTTCCTCCTGAAGGTGAGAGACTGATTTACTTAGGATAACAGGAAGTAATATACCTTTCTTAGAAATGCCTATGTGACCATGTGACCTATGTTTCCACAGTTTACAAGTCAGTGGATGGAAAGGGAGAGTTGTCAAACATTCCTCATGTTACAGCGTAGTGATGGAAGTTGTCCCTTACCTGGAAGAAAGTCTGGTTCTCATATGAGTGCCCAGTATCCTCCCTGGATTTTATCTTGCGACTCTCTCTTTTTACTCTTTTTTAATTTAAAAAAAATGGTGTTTGCTTATCTTCACATCCTCTCAACCCACCAGGAGTCTTGAATTTGTAATTAATTTACTTTTTAACATTATAATACAATTTAAATAAGTTTGAGAATTCCTGTTGAATGAAATCTTGTGGGCATCGGGAGTGGATGGAGGCCTCCTGCACTGGACACAGATTGTATTCTGCCAGGTGGATCCACATGTAGCACAGATCCCAGACTGCCCAATAGAACAGCAGGTTGGGTTATTCAGGGGATGCAATGTTTCCTAAATCCCTCAGCTGCCCATTCTTCTCCAAACACTTTATGGGTTGAATGCCAAAGAACTCTCTGGGGATCTGGGGGACTTGAGTTTTCATAAATTCAGGCTAAGGAAGAACTAATGTGTTTTTTTTCCAGTGCCTGGGCACTACTGCTGACAACCTGTGACATCAATGAGGGGAGCACCAGTAGCGTTTCACCAGGACAGAGAAGGGCAGCTTGCCAACGGTCCACAGCTGATGGACAGCAGCTCCTCTGATATAAGTGAATGCCATATCCGAGGGCCTGGTTCCCCTGAAGATTCCTGAAGATCTCTGTTCCTCAAGTGGCTACCACCAAGTTTCCCTATTGATTGCTATGGATCCCACTCTGAAGGTCTTAACCTTAAGCTAAATGTTAGTATCTGGCATAAGGAAAGTGATACTTCTTGCCTACAATAAGGTGCCAGCCTATAAAAAAATAAAATAAAATAAAATAAAATAAAATAAAATAAAATAAAATAAAGTCTTGTTTTTCCCTCTGCAAAATCACAAGCTTTTTGACTTGAAAAAGAATGGTAAACATTACGTCTCTAGGCATGCCTCACTTCAGAGATGCTCTTGGCTGGAAGTCAGGCTCAGGATTTACCTGCGGGTAGAATATTTACATACTCTCAGCTCTGCTGGGTAATATACCAGTCAATTTAACCTCTTGTGCCTTGAAAAATATAGTTATTGTGCAGAACTGTACATGGCAGCTTCTTGCCTGAATATCTTGCATGAGCCATGTGTTCTTGCAGCTTGGAAAATTTGGGTGGATAGTTAGCCCTGAAGTCTTACAATAAGATGGACCTTTTTACTATAAGGCCCATTTTTACTCTATAATCTTTATGTTTAAAAAGCAATTCTTTATTTTTTTTTTTCTTGAAAATTTATTGACATTTGCTTTGTTTTTGAAGAAACAGCTCCCCACTCAGGGAATTTTTAAGTTTAATCTTTGCCCTTCCTCCCTCTATTTTCACTGTTTCTTAAAAGCATAAAAAAAAGTAGAAATAGCCAAGGTTTCTGCTTGCAAGTCCAGCTGTAGCTCATGAACATGTCACTACAGACACATCTATGGACTTCAGAAAGCAATATATGTAATAATTTTTCCTGAGATCTGCTGAACTGTTTTAGCCTCAAATTATCATTTTAACTGGCAGTGACCAGGCTGAACAGGTGCACCAGCTGTAATTAACAAAAAACACTGCTCCGGTTTCCCCTTTTACTTCTTTGCTTTACTTTGGGAAAACAGGAAGAGTAGTGGGTTGGGCAGCTCTGAGTGACTTGTGGAAAGTCATGCACCAGCAGTTCCTCTTCCCAGGTATTGCTGTGACAAGCTGTTTGTCATTGCAAACGATGGTGGTCATCTGGTGGGACATATCGTATATAGCAGGTCCCTGTCTCCTTCAGGGGTTTATTTTGGAGGCCAATTCCAGGAACACAGATTTATGCTTCCTCTAATCATATGAAGTTTAGCCACTCTCTGCTGCTGGGATAGTATCTTGGCTTGTTACTTTTCAATCAAGACCTGCTTACTCAAGACACTTCTGGAAGAGGCTAGCTGTATTCTAGGAAGTTTTCCAAGCTATTTATTTATGCTATCTCTTCCTTTCTGTTTTTCTGCTCCCGTAACTCTTGTGCTGGTTTCTACACTGTGGAACAGATTGTTCCTTCAAAGGAGGTTCCTACCAATAGGTTGTTCCTACCAAGAGTGGAGCACTGAGTACTTTTTAAATGGCTGAGTGTTGGATTTGAACTCCCCCTGGGCAGAAGTAAATGTTGTATTAGGCCTTCCCATGAAGTCACGGGGCAGTGATCTAACTACCAGACCCTAAGCCATGAAAAAGAAATATTTATCTCCTTTGATGCAGTGGGAAGAAGTGGAAGGCTGTATTATATGTACTGCTTTCTTGATTTATTGCAAAAACAGAACAGTCAGCTCCAGTATCATTAGTTAGTCTCCACTGGACTATGAAATTGTAGCAATTACATTAATTAATGTTGGATAAAAGGCAACCAGACAAAAGAAGGGAGCTGAGAAGGCACTTGGAAACTCACTTTGCTTTCATTCTGGTGCCAATGTGAAACAAGCAAACAAAATACTCTTCAGACCTCACAGCCTCATTGGTTTGCTGGTTCTGTTCCTCAGCTGAGCACAAATATGGGCCCAACAAGGAAGTCTAAGACTATTAGCTTGTTAATGTGAGCAATTCCACCAAAGCCGTGAGTGGAGTAAAACAACAATAAGCGTTTCTAAACTTAGAAGCCCACGGTGATTAAAATCTGGGGTAACCAAGAGAAGAAACAGCTCTGTGTCCTGATGTGAAAACCTGCAGAGTGCAGCTACTCACAGGACAGCTTCTAGGATCAGTCTTGGATTAGAAGAATTCAATTTCCTGCACATCACCTCCCAGTTTTGTAATCTTTACTAAGATTTCTCCCAAGGGTGTATGCTGTTCCTTTGAGGCCTAAGCTTCTGTATGTTTCAGAACAGCTGGTGACCAGTTGATTGCTGCAGATAATTTTTAATTGTTGCCAGTTATGTTTTCACCTGTTCTACCCACAAATCTTTCCATTGTGTCAAATCCAATCATTACATTTGAATCCTTCTCTACAAGGACATAGAATGGTAAAAAGCCCTTTACCAGAAGAAAATGAACTCTGTGCAGCAGCTTTCCAGAAATATTTCAACTTGTGTTAAACTACTACTAAAGACACACGCATGTATATAAATGAATTTGGATCAACCTAGAGAAAGTTCACATACTGCTTAAAAAAAATTGCATCAAAACCAAAGCTCTGAGCACTTATTCTTAAGTACAAACAATTATATTTTATCACTTTTGTACAATTCTGAGTGTACATTCTCTAATGAGAGGTCATTTCTTTTCTCACAATGTTTACCAGCTAGAATCCACTACTGCAATGAATACAGTGACTAGAAATACTCTTGCATTTCAGTGATGAGGAATACTGTCATTTCTCTCTAGGTAAGTCCGTCAGTGAGGAATGATTAGGGACTGACTGCAGATGTAAAAATGCAACACATATTCAATTATACAGATTATCAGAAGCACATCAGGGATGTTAGCCCTCTGAAAAGATCACATGCAGACAAGCTGCATACTCCAAACTATAAAAGGACAAACACTGTGCAACAGAACAGTGCTAGGATTCACGTATGGTTATGAACAAAATGAGATTTTAGATGAAAATCCTGTAATGCGGTCTGAGCTTAATGGATACTGAATATGAATGATAGGAGACATCCTAATTTTGAACAATAGTACAAGAAACATGGGTTTTCTAATATGTGAACTCAGCATTGACAGTTGAAACAGATTTTGAGACTAAGCATTAGCAAAGTCAAATTTTCATTGACTCTTCTAAGGTAAGCAATTTTTAACAACATATTCTAAGTTTTGTTGGGAAGCTAAAGTAACTTTTTTTTTTTTTGTTACTTCTTATTTTTTGTAATTACAGGACATAAGGTTTTATCATAAGCCACACACAAAAATCACGGCTGACATGGACAGATGTATTGCGTTTGTTTTCTAAATGAAGAAAATATAACCTTCTTCAATAGTGAAGGTGAGCCCTTAGACCAGGAACATTTGGATCCTCAAGAGGGGAAAACAAATGAGACTTTCAGTTCTTGTTCTTGTTCTTGTGAACAGAGACCT
>VZTM01030846.1:0-27414 GCA_013400555.1 Jacana jacana | reverse complement strand
TTCTGACTGCGCATATTTATTTTGTGGGTGGGAAGAGGGAGATTTGTGAATTAACGCTGATTTTCTTCACTGTGTGCCAATGACTAGGTTGTGCTGTGTAGTACTACCATGTAGATAATCTTTGGATTAAAAAGTTTAAGGCTGCAGGTTGCTTATGATGATGAAATAAAAATAAAAATCCTGCTTCATTTGCAGTGCCCTGAAACGTCTCTGTTTGTGGCTCTTTGTGATGATTATGTTCTTCCCAAGGGAATGTTTTGAAACAGACCACAGTGTGCAAATAAAAATATCTAATCTACTCATGTAAAATTTCATTTTACTAAAGCAGTCAAGGTCCTTTGGATAAGAAGCAGAGGAATTCTCCCTTCCTGGGCCCTAAATCAATGATCAAAAGGCAAAAAGCATGAGCCGTGATACAGCAGACAGAAAACTGATAGATCCTACAGACTCAACCTAACAGCTGTTCTGAATACCACTGCAAGGGGCAGGCTCTTACCAGGAGATTAAGAGCAGCACTACTTCCAATTTATCAGTTTCTTATGAATGAAAAATTAATTGGAAGCACATGGACAACAACAGATGAAAGAAATGGATATCACTTCATCTCTGATCAGCAAAATACAAGGGGTGAGCCCAAACTGGAATCTTATACCTGTTCCCTTATTGGACATTAGGGGAGACAGGATGCAGATCTGAACTTCATATATATTCACCTGTCACTGAAAACAAAATCAACAGCTCCAAGATTTTTGTTACAGAAATATCTCTTCTACCTATTTTTAACTATAGCAGCTGGTTGTTCTGAATTTTTAAATCTACAACCATATATGCTGCTACTCAAATTAGCTCACAAGGATTTTAGTAGAGCTGCANCAGTGATGCAAAATATTGCAAACTAACAATGCATTGATATGGGCACTACTGCAAGAGAAAAAAATGTTTCATCTGTCATGGGCAGCATCTTGTGCCCTACTGATAAAAGATTANGCTCTTTGTGATGATTATGTTCTTCCCAAGGGAATGTTTTGAAACAGACCACAGTGTGCAAATAAAAATATCTAATCTACTCATGTAAAATTTCATTTTACTAAAGCAGTCAAGGTCCTTTGGATAAGAAGCAGAGGAATTCTCCCTTCCTGGGCCCTAAATCAATGATCAAAAGGCAAAAAGCATGAGCCGTGATACAGCAGACAGAAAACTGATAGATCCTACAGACTCAACCTAACAGCTGTTCTGAATACCACTGCAAGGGGCAGGCTCTTACCAGGAGATTAAGAGCAGCACTACTTCCAATTTATCAGTTTCTTATGAATGAAAAATTAATTGGAAGCACATGGACAACAACAGATGAAAGAAATGGATATCACTTCATCTCTGATCAGCAAAATACAAGGGGTGAGCCCAAACTGGAATCTTATACCTGTTCCCTTATTGGACATTAGGGGAGACAGGATGCAGATCTGAACTTCATATATATTCACCTGTCACTGAAAACAAAATCAACAGCTCCAAGATTTTTGTTACAGAAATATCTCTTCTACCTATTTTTAACTATAGCAGCTGGTTGTTCTGAATTTTTAAATCTACAACCATATATGCTGCTACTCAAATTAGCTCACAAGGATTTTAGTAGAGCTGCAGAAAACTTTTTTCTTTTTTTTTTTTTGCTTTGCAAATAAGCCTTTTCAAACCCACAAGCTTACTGTTATTCATTTGATAGTCATGCTCTTTATCGTAACTAAGAATATGCACTAAAGAACAGCATTAAAAGAATGTAGAAAAAACAATTGCACCACTTTGCTGGAGGGCATTTTTGGTGTTTGCAAATCCCAGCACTACAAAAAGAAGCTGGAACAATGTAGTATTTTTTTCCTTATTCTGAATGTGACTTTTGTGTGTGTGCATGAGGCAAATACAAACACACTGGTAAGAGGGAGTCCCAAGAATAGCAGTGGACTCACAAAACCACAAAGAACCAAGGATGTACTTCCTAGCTTACAGAGAAAACAGCTAGCTGCAGCTGAAGGTAAAAGCTGGTCTAGCCCTCCACCCTCCGTAACAGGCAACCACAGAGAATCTTTATTTTTAACTCCTAAAAACAATGTAAGAGAGTCAGATGAGGAAGGACGTGTTAAAGATGAACAAGCCTTCCATGGGTATTCCTGACGCTGATCAGCTCATTAGCTACCTCTGCATTCCCCCGGACCTAGCCCGGCTGCCAGGGCAGCCCAAAAGGGCCAGCAAGAGTAAATACTTAGTAATTATATAGATGTGTTTTCTGCTTTCTCACACTCTTCCTTGCTTATGCTTCTACATAAAACCCTGATATGTAGAAGGCAGGACAAACCTTAAAGACAAAAAAACAGGGACTAAGATATTTTTAGGAAAAGGAATATTAGACTTCATGAAACTGTTCTTTCATATAGGCTGTGTTATGACAAAGATACTCCCTGCCTGAACACACATAGAAAAGCAGGTTTTCTTTCTCCCATTGGCAGCAATAACAATACTTCCTGTGAGTTTGGTATTCTTATCTTCCCTTGGGGGAAAGGTGCTATAAGCAGGGAAGGTAGGAGTGTGACATTATTTTTCTGGTGTACTGCCAATGTCAGCCAACGCACGAGCACAACTGGCTCCCAATAATTCTCTCCATATGCAAGCAAGATCCTCAAGAAAGATTATCCTTGCCCGGGGACAGAAATGAGCTCTGCAAGCTCATAATTACTGCTACAAGCTAGTGTTTGCTATTGCTATATTCAACATAACCATTATAATCGAAGGAGGCTATCCATAAGAGAACTGAAATACAAAATACTTCTAGTGAGTAACAGGAAATAACGGTGGAAGGCCAAGGAGTACACTCATTGTACCAGCAGAGCTAATGAGTAACTGACAGGAGGCAATTACTTTCCACCCAAATACTTCACAGCCAGTTCACAATTTACTGAATGGAATACCTAGTTATCAAACAGTGTCTATGAGTAACTTAGAGTACCTAGATCCTCATGTACGTGGTTGCAAATATTTTGTCCTGAGTGTCTATCCCTTACTTGTCAAAGAGATTTTTTGCTTTCATTTACATTGACCAGCCAAGCGAATTATATAGTATGGTTTGGGTTTCTGTTAAGCTGTATATAATTGTTGGCAGTTAATCACAATCTACTAGAATAATTACCCAAACTAGAATACAGAAAAAACATCCAAACACATGCAAAGTATGTGAGATTTTAAAACCAAAATAAATTTGTTATGATACTTTCTGAGCTATCCCCCAACTCACACACCACTCTATCACATTAACTATGTTACTATTTTTACCATAATGTTTTCTCTTCATAATATCTGTGAAGAACTGTAAAAATGTAAATAATTCAGGAAAACATACAGTGTCCTCTATAAAGAAAGATCTGACATTCACTATTACTACTTAGCTGTGGGGAATTTAGCAGAGGAAACTCACATTTTAAAATATCAGCAAAGAAGCAGAAATTATTTGTTAAACATGGCTAGCAAATTAAATCATAGCTCTATCAAAGCCAATGAGTAACTTTCCTAGACTTTTTCTCACAAAATAGCCTAAAATCGGGTTAGAAAACTAAAGTTTTCTGATAGTGAGGAAAAGTTAAAACATCTAAATGGTCTCTCTGTGAAACACAAAATATAATTTGTCAAAAACTTATTATATTTATTCTCTTAGTAGACAACTTTGTGTGCACCCTCAAGGCTCTGTACCTACTGTACTTATTCTAACAAAGTTTACTTAGATAAAACGGTGCAGATTTTTAGATACAAAAGAGTAATGGACTAGGAACCACACTATTTGCCTAGGTAAATCAGTCATCTGAGATACACTGCTGGTTCAGAGCACTAGTAACTGTGCCAGAATAACAGAAATAAGGCTGCTAGAGAGTCCTTAGAGAAATTTCAAGCAGTAACATCAGAATGGTGAAGTACTGTATGATAACAAGCTTAACTACCAACAAAGAAACGGTAAAAATAAATGCTCTGACAAACCTGTATGTCATGGATAGAAAATGAAGAAAGAAAGAACAGGTGAACTGCAGCTTGGATCAGAAAAACAATGGTAGACATTATGTGGTGGGAGGAGAAACTGAACCCCCATTAAAATATTGTGTGTGTGTGAGTTGGCACAGCATTTTGTGTATATGTTTATGAAATTTCCGGTATTTCTTACTATTATTTTTCAGTATGTCAATGAGAGAGACCTGCAGCCTCTTTTCATTGCAATGCAGCCTTTATGAGCTGAATTTCAACATGCTTTATATAGAACAAGTACTGAGCTGTCTCTGGAGAACCTTATTGCAGTTTATCTATGCAGTTTACTCGCATCTTACTTTATCTCTCACCTTTGATACTAATCAGTCATGGCTGCAGGTCAAATCTTTTTGCATTGAAAACAATCACAATAACCAATCCAGAAGTAAACCAGCCTGTAATGAAATTCACTGCCTAGGGCTAAACATAGAGCTAACATGTGTTTAACAAATCGAAGCTTGTATTTATCACTTGTCACTGTTTGTGTCTTTGTCTATTGGAGGGGAAAAAACAATTAAGAAGCTGAGCAGTAAAGAAAAAATTAAGTATAGCCTAATTTTTTTTTCAGTTTTGTTGGTCTGTTACTTTGGCGAAATGCAGTCTGCAAATCACACCATCACAGAAAGCGCCTATGGGTGAACCAATTCAGAATACAAACGCTATCAGCACAAATCGCAGCGGAAAACTTTACATAAGGCTGAGAGAAGTTCAATTGAACTCACTTTCATTTGCAGTCAGAACCCACACTGACACTACATGTTGAAGAACTGAAACACTCAAACTGAGGTAGCGTATTTCTCACCTTAATGGCGAGTGAAGCTAACTGGATCCCACTCACTGCCCATTTGAAAAGTGGAAACTTGGGCTTTCCATGGGATGGGAAGTGATGGTCCCTCCTGGGGCCTCCTGCAGGGTCCCTTCAACATGCAATCCAATGCACAGTAATAAGCTTACTTGCACCAACAAAATCCATCTGCATAAATATGCAACCTCAACCCTGGAACAGTGATTATTCTTTCTTATAATGATAGAAACAATAATGATTGCTTTGAGATAGCTTTATTTTCAGCTTATTTTCTCAAGAGACATCCTAAAAAATACCTTCTCCTTCCTATGATTTCTACGTATAATTTCTACTTATGTAAGGTAAAATGAATGATTTGGAAACATGATTTCTGTTTACTACGCCCAAGGCTCAGCATTTATCCCAGGTGCAAAGAGGTCAGTAACCCAGTGACACTCTTCTAACGAAAAAAGAAAAAGAAGCTACTTTCTGTCCTGCTCATACCCAGTCAGATTTTGGCTTGAAAGCCACAGCACACTACCATAGCAGGACCCTTTCAATGGAAATTAATTATACAACATACCACATCAGCTAATTCTCTGCCAGGGCCTTCAATTACATGGGTAACAGTAATTCCACTGCTATAGTGCCCATCCACAAGAAGGGTCAAAGGATGATCTGGGGAACTACAGGCCTGTCAGTCTGACCTCGGTGCCTGGGAAGGTCATAGAACAGATCATCCTGACTGCCATTATGCAGCACACGAAAGACATCCAGGTGACCAGGCCCAGCCAGCACGGGTTCATGAGGGGCAGGTTCTGCTTAACAAGCCTGATCTCCTTCTAGGACAAAGTGACTCGCTTGGTGGATGAAGGCAAAGCTGTGGATATTGTCTACCTGGACTTTAGCAAGGCCTTTGATACAGTCTCCCACAGTATCCTCCTGGAGAAACTGGCTGCCTGTGACTTGGATGCGAGTACTCTCCACTGGGTTAAAAACTGGCTGGAGGGCTGGGCTCAGAGGGTGGTGGTGAAGGAGTTAAATCCAGTTGGCAGCTGGTCATGAGTGGTGTCCCACAGTGCTTAGTATTGGGGCTGGTTCTCTTTAACATCTTTATCAATGATCTGGCTGAGGGGATTGAGTGCACCCTCAGTAAGTTTGCAGATGACACCAAACTAGGTGGGAGTGTTGACCTGCTGGAGGGTAGAAAGGCTTTGCAGAGAGATCCAGACAGGACGGATTGATGGGCTGAGGCCAATGGGAGGTTCAATAAGGCCAAATCCTGGGTCCTGCACTTGGGTCACAACAACCCCATGCAGCGCTACAGGCTTGGGGAAGAGTGGCTGGAGAACTGCTTAGCAAAAGAGGACCTGGGGGTGTTGGTCAACAGCTGGTTGAGCATGAGCCAGCAGTGTGCCCAGGTGGCACAAGAAGGCCAACAGCATCCTGGCTTGTATCAGGAACAGCATGGTGAGGGACTCGGGTAGTAGTTGGTAGGACTTGGGAGGTGATTGTCTCCCTCAACTCAGCACTGGTGAGGCCCCATCTCAAGTATGTGTCCAATTTTGGGCCCCTTACCACAAAAAAGATATTGAGGTGCTGGGTCAAGAGAAAGGCAACAAACCTGGTGAGGAGTCTGGAGAGTAAGTGTTCTGAGGAGAGACTGAGGGAGCTGGGGTTGTTCAGCCTGAAGAAAAAGTAGCTGAGGGAAGACCTTATTGCTCTCTACAACTGCTTGAAAGGAGGTTGTAGAGAGGCAGGAGTCGATCTTTTCTCCCAAGTCACAAGTGATAGGACAAGAAGAAGTGGCCTGAAGTTGCACCAGGGGAGGTTCAGACTGGTTATCAGGAAAAATTTTGACACTGAAAGGGTTATTAAGCATTGGAATGGGCTTCCCAGGGAAGTGGTTGAGGCATCATCATCCTGGAGGTATTTAAAAACCAGTCTGACGTAGTGCTTAGTGATGGGTTGTTGGTTTTTATCAAAGTTAGGTTGATGGTCGGACTAGATGATCTCAACGGTCCCTTCCAACCTAGACAATTCTATGATTCTATGTAGTAGGAGAATACTCACATATGGCTGCAGCATGCTCAGTACAATCAGATCATACTATGTAACACCACCTTGGCCCTTTCAGTATTTCTTGAAATGTTCAGACTTTCCCATGATCTTGCTATTTTATTTGCAAAAGAATTACCAACCTAAACATGACACACTCCAAAATAACCCAGACCCACAGCCCCCCTCCATCCTGAATCCTCTGCCCCAAAAAACCCTACACCTCAGAAATGTAGGGACTTTTACATGTAAATTTTTTATAATCAAGAGACCCAATTCTGCTCACTGTTATGATTTTACTGGCTACAGTCAAGTTTTTTCATGATTTACATTCCTTCAATGTAAAATTAGTCTCAGTGGGGGGCTTAAAAATGATGAAACGAAACTCCCGATTAAACAACCAAAAATAATTCTAAATAGATTACAAATTCTTTCACTTAAAATCCTGAATGATAGGATTCTGAAATTAATGGCATCCATGTGTCAGTATCACCCCATCTGCCAATGACAACTAGTTTAAAGTCCATGCAGCATTTCACACTACATTATGTAGCAGCGGTTTGTTTTTCATTTAGAAAGGAAGGTTTGCTATAATGGAATCAAGCAGGAAGCTGCATTACACAGAGTGAAACAGCCGAATGCCTTGGATTGATCTCTCTCTCACTTGCAGAAAGTGAAGTGGCTTCTTTGGTTACAAGGCATCCGGATATCATATCACAGCTTGTGTGAGATACTCTCAGTTCTTTACCATAATACCTATTACAGTCATGCTGGGATATTGACTTATCAAAGCACAAAATGTGCCCCCGTTTCCAAATTATTAATGATTATTGCTTTGCTGTTATCTTTCTTAAACAAAATACAAATAGGAATTAAATGAGATCAGAATTAAAATATGCTACGATGTTAAACTACCATGTAGAGAAAGCTGGTTCACTATATTTAAGCACCGTTTACTTCAAGTGCAAGACATTGAATTGAGACTGTACTCTGGGGCTGAGACTTGAATAAGTTTTGAGTATTTTCAATAACAATGTCTGACTCCAAGAAAACTACTCTGGAGCAAAGACCAACTGTCTAAGTACATTTTCCACAGCTTGGGTGTTTTAATGCAATTTTAGTCCTGATAGAATTAAACTTGGATCAAATTAAAACAGGAGTTAAGCCTTAACAAATAATGAAGTTATCATTATTTTAAACTTCCTGTTTAGGGTGATGAATCTGTAAGTATCATCTGGGTGATGACAAACACAGAGTAACTTTTGGGAATAATGTCTCCCATGCTCCCATGCCTCTTACTAGAGTGATAATCTTCACATGTTTCTCCAAACCCAACACAGCTACCTTCACCAAATCACATTTTTATGATTGCTTTACCAGAAAGGAAGAGAAAAGTGAGCAATGTAAAAATAAAAACACGTAACGTATGGAAAACGTTCAAAGTAGGTCACTGACTAGTAGGAGCCCATCTTGGAACACACCAGACCCCAATTACAACTAGTTTTGAGAATGTAAAAGATTAAGGAATCTAAAATCAAAGGCTATGCTGGAAATGGCCTATTGACTTTTACAACTATAGTGCAAGTTTCTACCTCAGCAGCAGATTGTGGCTACAGACACTGCAGATTGCATAATTCTCTCAAGAGCCCTGGCAAATTTCACTCCCTCTCACAGAGTTTCAGCATTGCAGACAACAGTGTGAGGTGCAAGGCATGAATTGAATATCATCAGAAGACATATACTGTTCTCCCACGAGAGACGCTTTGCGCATTTTCTCCCTTGTTCAAGATGTCTGTGTTAGCATGAAGAATTATGTCATCCTCTGGTCAATGCAGCTACACTACTAGCTTTCCTTTTACAAACATACTTCCTTTGCATCTCAGAAAATCTGTCATGTTTATATTTGAGGTAAATTGACATTGGTCAACTCCCTATGAAGAACTCACTTCTCATGAATAATTTCAAACATTGTCCCCATCTCTCTTGTCTAAAGCAATACCACTACTTGGCCTCTGGAGATTATACTTCTATTATTTTGACTATTTCAGTACTACCTTATTGTGACTGGAATAATGAATTTATGGCTTAACTGTTACTATTGACTGGACTCTCCTCTCCACCCCAGCAGTAAAGGACAGTACCAGGCAGTGTGTCACAGTGGAGATGCTGGAGGGAATCCTTGGCTTTGCTACTAGCCCTGCCCCACTACTCTGTCAGAGCTGAGGGCAATCCCTGGGCAGTGCAGAGCCAGCCCCTGTGACTCTGCAGCCATAGCTCCTGCACGCACTTAAGTTGGGTTGCATGCAGTCTTGTCATACTGCTCAGTCTTTCTATGATGCAGTGTAAAGGCTTTTGAAGTGAAAAAAGAGGCTTTAGTTTCCACATTAATTACAGAGCTCAGTCTTCACAGGATCTTTATGGAAACTTCCTGGTCTATTTTCCCTTTGCTTTTCTGCTACTGAGAATGGGCAGCCTGCACCATCAGACAGCTGGATAACAAGATGCGAGTGAACAGTCTTCTTGGTTAATATAAAAATATGTAAAATCATATGAAGCATTTTTTCCCTTTTGTGTTCTGCCATCCCTGGACTGCACTAGAGCCTCACCTACTGAGGCCTCCAGACGAATAAGCAGCCTGTCCTCCCCTTTGTGTTTAAGCATGGATACTGACTCCCTCCTTCAGCACATGTCAACAGCGCTTCATAACTTGGTCATAGACCAGTACAGAAACCTGGCACAGTCCCTTCCCTGTTGGCTTCTGTGTTCCAGGACCACAGCAGCAGCACCAGGCTGAGAGATTAGTTCTGCCTGTAATGTAACTTAAAGAGAATTCAAAATCAATCTATAACATTGCAGAATAATGTTTCAGTACGAAAAATAACAGTCTTTGCATTGTTTGGACCACCTAGTAGACAGCTATTTTTGTTTGAATAACAGCTTATGTAGTAATGTGGACTTTATACACGTGTTCTTATTGCAAGAAGATACTTGCTATTTCACTTGTTTTTCACAATAGGTCTAACAATATTCTCTTCTGAAAGGTATATTTCACCCAATATGACAGAATAAAGATTGACTAGCATGTGAAAGCATCTGAATTTCTGAATGCAAGCCTTGCTTTTAAAAGCACCCAGGACAGTTATTATTCTCAAGTAGGTTTACTTCCTTAATAGTTACTTACTGAAGTGTGATTTATATGATCATCTACCTGAGTCTACCTAAGTCATCTTCATGCTTAACTAGGAAATTCAATACTTCTCTGTATTTGCACACTTATTCATTTACACGAACATGTTTCTTAAATAGTTCTGATCCATGTTGTATTTATCTCTTCTTCAAATTTGATTCTTCTATCACTTCACATTTTTTGAAGTCTCTCTAAATTATTGTGTGATGGCTCTGAATCACATGCCTGCTAAGGGTGTAATTCTGCCAGTTTTACTCTCTCAAGTTATTTTTCCTCAGAGTGGCTTTGATTCCAAGGAGACTAGTTGCAGGGTAACGTACAATATCCAGTGAGAGTAAGGATGACAGATTCGGGCCCTGACTGCTTTCCTCAAGAGGATTTGCTGCAATGAAGATATTTCTGTTTGACAGGTTTATTGTTTAACATGCAATAATTTAAGATAATAATGCACACATCCCCTGAAGTACCACACTATGGATTCAACACCCATCTGGACAGAAATGCATGAAGAGAGAATAATGGATTTCTCAACCTGCTGTGTTTCCATACTCGTCTGGTTTTAGCATGGAAAACACATTATGCCTGTGTGGAAGCCTAAAAACATTGAATTCGCATTATTTCCTGTAACAGAAGGATCTTCCTATAAATACCTCTCTTCTTACCTTTACATTGTAAATTGTTTAACTGAACTCTGTAACGTTTAAACACATAAATTACAGGATTAGGGTTGAAATATTCAGATAAATTCTTGGAGACTTAAAGATGAAAGATGTCTCATGAAATACAAAACCAGAAATGTTATTGTATGGCACAAAATTGTAAACAATTAATTTTCTGTAATAACCTGGAAAATAGAGTATTATCATTGATATTTTGGCTCTAGGTACAGATATATCACATTACCAACCCACTTAATCTTAAACTGTGAAAGGTATTCTACGATCCAGTGTTAAAGTCTGCATTCACAGATTTGCAGAACACAATGACTGTAATAACAGAGAAAAGTATTCCAATAAGTAATGATTTCCTGGAATATTAAAAAATAGAGCAGTTAAAACTCATCAAACGTCATAATGTTTTGCTTCAAGTTTTTAAAGTGTTACTGACCATGGCAAAAATAACATGTCAGCAAATAAAATAAAAAACCCCATTGCATAGATTTTAGAATTACTGCAGACTTTGTTGCTGACTGAATCTTTGAGGTGCAAACAAATAAGTTGTCTTTCATTCTGCCAAACATAAGATATTTCATTACTGTCTTCCGCCTCTGAGGCTGGAAGGCAAAGCAAAGCTGAAGCTCTTGAAAGTCAATTTGATTTCATTAAAAAGGTATTTTGAGATTATTAACCACATTTTTAACAGAAACTGTATTTTAAAAATCTTTACATATCTGCCCTTGTAATTCAACTACTTAAGGGTTTTTTCATACTTCCAGGATGAAAATGTGTAGAAGAAAGTTAGTTACTCTGTGTTTCCTGCTTTCCAAGGGATTGTTAAAAGACCTCATCAATACATAAAGCAAATTACACGCCAACAACATGTAGCTTATAAATAGTAAACGAAAGATCTCTGTTACTTTATTATATTTCTTACCTCCTTTTTTATGGGATCTCAAGGGACTTGACAAGCGATGGTCTGCAACTGACTGGGATTGGCTAATTGATTGTGAATCATTCATTTCAAACAAATGTTTTAGAATAAATGGAGAAGCAGAAATCTCATCCAAATCCTTCTGGAATAAAGAATGCTGGTTTAGGCACATAAGAAACATATTGATTCCACTCTGCCATGATAACTCATAGTTGTGATCTCACGGAGAGCAACTTCTTATTTTCTACGACTTCATGAAATGTCTAACGCTAGATTTAAGTTATACAAGATTCCTGTAGCTTTTAGCAACCCCGGCTTAGCACCCATGTCACAAACATTTGTTTACTTTTTCCATTTAACTTATTTATCCCCTTTCCTCATGCAGTTAAATCATAGCATGCACTGTATGCTGATTTCCTCTCATAGTTAATTTGTATCTTTAGAAAAAAGCTATAGGAAGGTATTAATCTGCTTAACATTTCTAAGTACATCATCCAAGGGATTTTGTTTTTTTAATCTTACATATGCTCAGCAGAGTTACTGGCAAAAACTGTACATTTTCTCCATTTCATCCTTTCAACATCAAATGGTAAGCAGCAAAAATTGGATCAGACTTCAAAGACTATGCTGTGCTCCAAGTCACAGAGCGACTCCTCCATTTCACATATTGAATTCGAGCAGGATATCAAAGTGCTACCAAAGAACCTCAGGTCCTTACTAAAAAAGAGTCTCTAACATCTGTAGAAAGTGAAGTGCACAGACAAATCACCTCAGGGAGCAGCTAGCATTTATTCTCAGCAGCAAATTTCCAGCCTTTTGATTCTCTTATTCACTGTACCTCCCTGTCTTTCTACAGAACTAAAGTTCTTAGCAAGCAGGCTTTTGTCTCAAAGACTTCAAAACATCACTAACGGTTTCATGTTCAGATGGCTACGCCAAGCAGCCATGAACACGTTGCAGAACTGTGGACTCAGGAATTTGAAGTTATAATGTGATCTTATTTTAGAATATAAACTTAGTGGTACCTTTTTTGTTTGTTTGTCAAGAAAACCAGGCATGACAGGAGAAGACTGGCTACTGCTTTGCTGCCTAAAAGCAAAGAAAAACAAAATTAGTTGATATTGTAATTTCTTCATTCTTATAAAAGGTTTACTGTCATACACATTTTTTTCTTGATTTTCCCCTTTCCCCTTCCCCCAATTTTTAAACGTGCACATACAATCATTCAGATAAAACACAGAGCAGTCCCATTTCCTCTTATAAGGAAGTGCATGTTATTAAACACAGTAACGGGCTATGAGCAATGAATTTGTCATTAAAAATTTGTGGATAAGTGCATACATAAAATGAGTTTATGAGAATTCTGTGAAATTGAAGTAATAAAATAAATTAATTTAACAAGATTTTACATGAAACTTTTTTTACTGGGCTGGGAAAAGCTGTTTTCACAGAATTCAAACTCAAAATTTGGCAAATAAGGAAGAAGTGAAACACGAGGCTTTGTGTTCTCCTAAAGCCACTTGGTTAAGCACAGAGCAAGAAGTAAGAGTTCTTAGATTCTTTGTCTATATCTGTTTTCATTTTACCATCACATTATATCACCATACAAATATTAAAGGCCAACTCCTGCTCTCATTAATGCTAATTAAAGTATTGTAAAACCTTTCTGCAGGCCCTTGTTGGCAAGCCTGAGAAGTCAACGAATCTCTTGAACAGTTAAGTCCATCTAGACAGAACTTGCTCCAGAATCTTGAGCTATGCAAAACCAAAAAAAAGAGCTACTGATTTCATTTGATGGATAAAAAAATGAGGTTCATAGAGATTATTTTATATGCTCATGGTCCTAAAGCAGGATTAAAAGCAAGATTTTCCGATGGTCAAAACACACTTCAGCCATTCCATCACTACTCTCCAACACCCTCACAGCTTTTCTGAAAATACAACTATTAGCGGTTGTATTTTTACTTATAGCTGAAAATATCTGAAATCTAAGTTTCAGTCACAGATTTTGATTTAGATACATATATATCTCTCACAGCTTTTTTCATAGAGGAGGAGAAGCTTTTCAGGGTACTAAGTAG
The DNA here is from genome assembly GCA_013400555.1 of Jacana jacana. Classification (NCBI taxonomy): domain Eukaryota; kingdom Metazoa; phylum Chordata; class Aves; order Charadriiformes; family Jacanidae; genus Jacana; species Jacana jacana. The sequence goes on along the minus strand of VZTM01030846.1, from coordinate 13,658 downwards.
CTCATTCAGTTTTATGCAGTTATTACAGCTGAATACATTTCAGCCCTTTCAGTCACAGCAGGAGGGGGGAATATAAAGAACAAAAATTGCTTTACTGATTAAAAAATACAATGTATTATCTCAAATTTCATGTTTTGTCAATACTTATGTTTTGGTCAGTTTCAGTCAGCTACATTCATTATAAATTACTCATGTAACAACAGATCATCATGTCAGACCAAAAAAAAGTCTGGCCACATGTGCATTTTACCTTGCAAAATGCACCTTTAAAAAGTATCTTTTAAAAATACTTCAGATTAAAGTAACACAACAGAAGGACCTGAAATATTCTAGACTATTATATATTGAATTTGGTAGCTGTACATCACCATGCAGATTTATTAGATACTACATTTATTCTGTGACATCCACAGAGGCTACTGAACTATTTCAAGCCTTATTTGCAACAGGATTTAGGCTCTTAGGTTAAGTTTGTCTGAATGCGTTAACCCAGCTCAAGAGCACTGACTTGTCTTTCAAACTAATCGCACCAATGACGGCATCACTGCTGTCAATAAGCTACCTCAGGGTGTGGGAACAAAATGAAGCATTCAGGAACATGGCAAACATTCTGCTTTTCTGTCATGTTGCAATTTTGTGAATGAAGTTTGCATTTGCTTGTCAGGTTTGGGGAATTTCCATTCCCCTTTATTCCTTGACACTAAGAAAGAGAAGGAAAACATTCTGACTAATGCGTGGTTTGAATTTAAACGTGTTTTCCTTGAAGGAAATGGAGGGGTCTGCTTTAAAACTCCATTCTCATTTTATATTGGCACACTTCTTGTACAGGAACGTATAAAATATGTCTAGGAATGTATTCAACATTGCATTTGTGCAGTTCTGTAAAGTTTTTTGTTATGATAAAGTTCTTTATTACTATTTCTCTTGTATATATAGTATTTAGATAACCACTTAATTAGCAGGATTATTTAGATAGCTTGCCACTTTTCCCAAAAATTACTCAAGCATTTGTTGAGGTGATTCATCTCTCCCCACCCTCACCCCTGGCCAATATTGCAGAAAATAACCCAAATATGAGCTAATAATCATGAATAATCCTCAAACATCACTGTGGTGGATGTCAAAATCAAAGTCTGCTATTAGATCAGTATATTGCAAATGGTCTACACTGCCAAGATGGCCTGAATCATCACCTAAATTTAAATATTCAGATGTTGTGGTGGTTTGGATCTGGATCCAAATCTGCAGCTTGAACTAATTTCTAGAGTCTATAAAAGTAATCTAGAATTTAATATAGTTTTGCCAGCAGTTCAACTTTGCCAGGGCTAGAAAATTGTCTAAATGTTTAAAGCATAAAGGTAAAGTTCAGCACCTTATCTTCTATAGAGCCTAAGCTAATAAAAATCAGCCTCTGGAATTCTGAAGCCTGTAGACCCTGACCCTCTGTCACGATCCCAGTGATTCTGTGTTTCCAATTAGAACAATCATAAATTGGGTTGTATTAGGCATGAGATACCCCATCCTTCCACAGAAGCTACTGCTGCTGATATGAGTACGTACTTCATGATTACTGGCTTTTACTCACAAGCTTTTTGTTGAGTTTTTCTTCCCCTGTCCTGATGAGAAGGGCGAGCGACAGAGTGGCTTGGTGGGCACCAAGGCCAGTCAAGGTCAACCCACCACAATTGCAAACTGGCAGGGAGCTGTTCTGAAAACACGGCATCAAGTCTAGATGCCCAGTACCTCAAAAACAGTCTCTGAGCTATTCTGAAAATCTGGCCAGTATGCAATGCAAGGAGTGCAACAGCAACAGGAGGGCAGCTCAGCAGTGGTTAATTCATATAAGCCAATCAGTGATGATGGCTAACATTTTCCAATGAGGCACCTGAGGCTAATTTTGAGGTGCAGGGTATTTTCAGGAATCTTTGAAGGAACTACTTGGCCTACAGTTTCCAAAAATTTTTATTTTCCACGTTTGCAGGAAAGCAGTGTGTGGGTCAGAGTGATGACGTCCAGTCAGCACACTCACCTGGGATGAATGCAGAAGATCCAGGTTGCTGTGCCTGGTTTCAGTCAGGCAATACAACTTGTTGCTGAATGTTCAGCTACTGAGCTACCATACACCTCAGACGTTACACTTGGACTCTCTAGACATCACTCAATTAGCAAGAAACATTGACAAGACAGAAACATTGATTCTTAGGGTCTATCTACACATCTGTATAGCGTATAGCCACACTATCCTTACCACTGAGAACAGTCAAAGCACAGCAGCATAAAACTGGTAGCGCAGACTAATTTTTGTTGAAGAAAAATAACTAGTTCTGGAGTTAATCTGGTGAATTCTGAGTGTAAGTCATGGAATTTGGACTTCAGTCATTTTAACGCTTTCAAAAATGTTAGAAACATTCCTAGATACTCCACTACAAAGAATGCGGCTGATTTTGCATAAATAATGTATTCCTGAACAGAACAAACTTAAACCTTCCAGCTGCAGAGATGAAAAATTCCAAAGGAGAAAGGACAAAAAGAAAAAAGAAGAAAATCACAGAATCACAGAATATCAGGGATTGGAAGGGACCTTGAAAGATCATCCAGTCCAATCCCCCTGCTGGAGCAGGAACACCTGGATCAGATCACTCAGGAACGCATCCAGGCGAGTTTTGAATGTCTCCAGAGAAGGAGACTCCACACCCTCCCTGAGCAGCCCATTCCAGTGTTCAGTCACTCTCACTGTGAAGAAATTTTTCCTCATACTTAACTAGAATTTCCTATGTTCCAGCTTGCATCCATTACCCCTTGTCCTATCATTGGATGTTACTGAGAAGAGCCTGGCTCCATCCTCCTGACACTCACCCTTTACATATTTATAAACGTTAATAAGGTCACTCCTCAGTCTTCTCTTCTCCAAGCTCAAGAGACCCAGCTCCCTCAGCCTTTCCTCATATGGGAGATGCTCCACTCCCTTAATCATCTTGGTAGCCCTGCCCTGGACTCTCTCAAGCAGTTCTCTGTCCTTCTTGAACTAAGGGGCCCAGAACTGGACACAATATTCCAGATGGGGTCTCACCAGGGTAAAGTAGAGGGGAAGGAGAACCTCTCGCGACCTACTAACCACCCCCCTTCTAATACACCCCAGGATGCCATTGGCCTTCTTGGCCACGAGGGCACAGTGCTGGCTCATGGTCATCCTGCTGTCCACCAGAATCCCCAGGTCTCTTTCCCCTATGCTGCTCTCGAAAAAGTCATTTCCCAACCTATACTGGTTCCTGGGGTTGTTCTTGCCCAGATGCCAGACTCTACACTTGCACTTGTTATATTTCATTAAGTTTCTCCCTGCCCAACTCTCCAGCCTGTCCAGGTCCCACTGAATGGCAGCACAGCCTTCTGGCGTGTCAGCCACTCCTCCCAGTTTGGTGTCATCAGCAAACTTGCTGATAGTACACTCTATTCCCTCATCCAAGTCATTGATGAATATATTGAACAGTACCGGTCCCAATACTGATCCCTGAGGGACTCCACTGGACACAGGCCTCCAAGTAGTTTCTGACCCATTGACCACCACTCTCTGGCTTCTATCCTTCAGCCAGTTCACAATCTACCTTACTACCCTATCGTCCAGGCCACACTTCCTCAGTTTAGCTACAAGGATGCTGTGGGAGACGGTGTCGAATGCTTTACTGAAGTCAGGGTACACCACATCCACTGCTTTACCATCATCTATCCACCTGGTTACGTCTTCACAAAAGGCAATCGGGTTACATCTTTTTAAATCATAAGTAATTATGAACTTATGAACTATAAGTGTGTTCCTGACTCCAGAGCTGGAATCCAGTTTCTGTCTGTCACTGAGTCCAGTCTAGGACTTCCCCAGTGCCTACTGGTGATGTTATCCTTGGAGCTTGGTATGGTTTTGTATATATTGTGTCCATTTCATTATTCCTTTTTAGTTTAGTATTAGTGTTTCATTAAAGTAGTTTAGTTCCTTCTAAACTCACAAATATCTTTATCTCCCCTTCTCTTCTCCTGGGAGTGAGAAGTTGGGGGAGAGTGTCTTTCACCATCATAGGCTACCAATTTGGCCTAAGCTATGACACACTGACTGAGAGAACCTCACTTTAGTGAGAGGCAAGCTGCAGATCAAGTCAAAAAGAGCGTAACAGAAGACAGAATAGTTTTATACAGAAGATCCCCTTTAAGCCAGTTTCTGAGCTCATCTGTGCTCATGTGACTGAAATCATGTTTATTGTCTGCTCTCAGTGTCAAACACATATTATGTTTATGTGCTAGCCCACCAGTGTCCATGTAGGTGAATCTACACTGCATGCTATTTCCATGGCCCTCCAGCTGTTGCAGAACGTTCTGAAATGAACGTTGTTCATTTTCCAGGCACTGCAACAATGTTGTTGTAAGTAAAGCTGACCCAAGGAGAATTCCTCTAGAACAATTTTTGTATTTACTCCTCCACTGATGCAACACCAGCTCCTGGCATTAAGATGCTATACAACTGGCTAGCTTACAATGCCAAAACCACTGGCACAGAGATGCCCCATTTCAAGAAGTCACTCTGTATTTACAAATCATAAAAAAACCCTTGGCAAATCATTTAAGCCATCCCCATTTTCAGAGAAAAATCAGTTCTACCCATTCATTTGCTAGGCTATTTTTTTGGTTGATGTAAGTTTCTCTAAGCTGATTTTCAAAACCTACAGTGATGGAGATGTCAATACCTTCCAAGGTAGCCTACACAGAGCTTAACTCAGCTTACCATCAATGAGCATTTCTTCACGTCTAGCCCAACGCTCCTTTGCTGTAATGCAAGCCCGTTATTTCCTGTCTGATTCTCAATGGAGAATGGTTTGTTCCTTTTCTCTTCACATGAGCCTTTCATGATTGGAGAAATGATACCCCAAGTACCCTCAGTTTTCCATATCCCTTAGAGATCTCTCCATTTCATGCTTTCCAGACATGTGATCATTTTTTTTTTGTCGTTGCTGAGGGATTTTGTTCATTTGCTTGAAGTGCGGTGTCTAATATACAACACTAACTGATGTCTTGACTGTGATTAGAAAACATGATGATGCACATGTGAGGTAGAAAGTATCCACCTTACTACTGCCCATTGTAAACTTTGGTGCAGGGTGCTTTTACTGACTGACATCCGTTTTGTGATTCACTACAGCCTGTGTACCTCTGTTTCTAATTCTAATCCTGTCCTTTTAAACCCTTGTAACCATCACTCACTTAGTTTGGACAGAAATCCAGTAACCGGGTTCTGCTTCATCAGTCAAGCCATTAATGAGTATTTCTAGAATTTAACTTTCAGATGCATATTTCATGTATAACAAAGAAACGCTGACATTTGTCTTTATCTGTAACTTTCCAAACATCGAAGTTGGTATGCCTGTGTAGTTTTATTCAGGCTTTATTATCCAATCTCAATTACTAAGTCTCATGTGAATGTCAAGAGTTTTACTAAAATGAATGGTTTCTGAGAGCCTATGCTGACCAAAGCATGAACATGATACCAACTAGATAAAAAGAGCAAGATGTAAGGGGAAAAAAAACACAGTAAATTTGACTCAAGAGTGTCAAGTATCTTTTACCATGTGTCCTTAACACACAGAATCATAGAATGGTTTGGGTTGGAAGGGACCTTAAAGATCATTGAGTTCCAACCCCCCTACCATGTGTAGGGACCTCCCACTAGAGCAGGTTGCTCGAAGTCCCATCCAGCCTGGCCTTGAACACTTTCAGGGATGGGGCATCCACAACTTCTCTGGACAACCCATTCCTGGTTTCACCACCCTCACAGTGAAGAATTTCTTCCTGATATCTAATCTGGATCTCCACTCTTTCAGTTTAAAAACACTCACTCTCGTCCTATGGTTCCCCCTCCCTAAGAAAGGGTCCCTCCCCAGCCTTCCTGTAGGCTCCCTTCAGATACTGGAAGGCTGCAATAAGGTCCCCTAGAGCCTTCTCTTCTTCAGGCTGAAGAAGCCCAGGTCTCTCAGCCTGGCATAGAGCTCCATAAAGAAACAAAGGAGAAGGGATACTCACTGACACACAGTTATAGTTACAGCCATAACCAACGTGCAACAGTCACAATGTAGTAACAACTTTTTCTACTGTACTGTACAGCATAAGGCTCAGGTACATATAGTTAACTTACTTTGTGGTATTTAGTACTAAGTGAGCTATGATTCAGTGAGCTAAAGGGAACAACAACAAAAAAAACAGTACAGGAAGTATTTTCCAGCGTAAGTATCAGATCGGTATTATTTAACACAATTTTCATTTGGGAGGGAAATGGATAAGAAGATAGTGAAACATGCAGGTTACGGGTGCTTTGACGAGATTCTAAAGGGATTTACAGATATTTGAGGATGACAGCTCTGTCAGAACAAGAATATGAACAACGTAGCATAGATTAAGGTCCTTAGTCACTGAGATGTAGACGATCCTGCTAAGAACAAGAACATTTGTCAAAACTATATTCACTAGAGATCTGTCAGTCTAACAAGTTGAAAATCACAGGACATTTTAGAAAATTACATCTCTCTCCACAGATTATTCCTAATTAGCTCAAGAGATCCCAAATACTAACTTGAAACTGTACCTATGCCATTACAAAATGCAGCATCCTTGATTTTGTGTGATGATCAACTGCGAAATGGAGGCAGACACAAGGTGAGGCTGGTGTCTGCGCTGGCCTCGTGAAACAGAAAACCCCGTCATGCTCCTCCCTCCCCTGCTGCCTCCTTGGTTCTCCCCAGAAGGTTAAACCTCCTATTCAGCAGTGTTGTAAAAAGGGCTCTGAAGGCTTTTCACTTTCCTCATTTGAGTTTAGTCTTGACCACGTTTGGCTCTCCAACATAACTCTGCCCTTTTTAAGATTTGAATGAACTACTCTGGGGAAGGGTTTGACTGTGATTTGGTTCCTTCATGCCAAGCAGATTCCTCTCTGTGGCTTATGATGTCAAGAAAAGGCTTGATAAGTGTCACATACACAGACTGGGGTTTGGGGGGAATTCAGACTTAATGTCAGTCTTCCAGGTGTAAAAATGAATCCCATGACCCTTTTTCAGTAGAAGAAATTGCAGGGCAACGCCACAGCTCTGCGGAATTGAATAGAAATACAGTTTTTCAATGAGACCAAGCCACTTCCCTGCCAATGACATTACTTTCATATACCTATTTCTATTCCTATCAGAGACATTTGCCAATTCTCAACGTGTCTTTAGTTACTGGTGACATCAGCTTCATACAGTCAAGAGTTTTGCATGTGAACACAGTTAATATTGGTTTTCAAGCCAGGCATATAAATGCAGGAAACATCTAACATGCAATGTTAAATGAAATAATGTGTGCATTATATTAGCATATAAGTAATTTATTAGTTTGAGTTTGCTTATGTCCTGCCTTCACTGACTAAAGAGTGTGAACTGGGTGTAGAGATTCAATTTCCTTGAAGGGATTCAATTTTTTTGAAGTGCCCTTTTTTTCTCTCAACACTTTAAAATTCATTCCATGTTATAATACTGTAACTTCTTTCTTTAACAGATCTTTGAAAAAGCAGCAGGTTGTCATACTTTAAATGTATAGTTATATTCCTGCGCATACAACAGAACTGTATGTGATTTTGCTTTCTGATCCTGAGTACCATTAAGTTAATTTTTCATTTTTCAAAACTATCGGTTTTGAAATGAAACATAAATAAAAAAGAAGTTAAAATGAATATTTTGTTATTCTGTACTTAGTTCCATGGTACGTGAAGCCACAGTGAGGCTGTCTTCTCTAGGGACAGATTACCAGCTACTGTGTTTAACATCTCACTATTATTCAGTGGCCTTCCTGCTTCCTACAAGTTTCCTGTATGACTGAACAGCCATATGCTTAAAACACAACAGCCCAGTAACACTACATGTAGATGTGAGGCTTGATTTATCGGAAGTTATCGTTTTCAGTCCTAAGATTCTGAACATCACCTGTGAAATGCTGATCATTTTCATGTCTTACTGAAACCACTGGAACCTGAGGCCATTACTGAGAAATTTATGGGATTAGGCAAATAATCTGCAATATTCATTGGGGTTAAGTTTGAGAACTGCCAGCAGCAATGGCAGTTTAGCAACTCCAGGCATAAGAAGATACGCATTTATTTATCTGTCTGACTGTGCATAGCAATCAGGTCTGGGGAGCAAGACCTGGATGGTCAATGTATTTTATATGGGCACCTTCAGGCCAGATATCTAAAGACATTCAGACATGGATTTCAATGTAAGTTCAGTGGCTGGATATCTTTAAAGGTCTGTATATTTGTGCTTCACAGAGCTTCAAATTCACCTCAACAGTTACCAAACCGTAAAATCTTCATGAGCCTCAAGGGCTGTACAATTAAGCAAAAGCTGTACCTAATCCAGAAAAATACATTTATTTTGAAAGCAACAAGGAATTCCAGAAGCAGTCTGATGCAAAAAGGGAAGAAAACCATTCCTGGCTAATTATACACATAACAGATGAAGGAAAAAGTTTACACATTTAGTGTGCCTCCAAACAGGTCCAGGTGAAAGTCTTAGATCACTAACAGAAAAACAACAGCAACAACAAAAGCCTATTTACATTGTAAATAATTATAATTTGGGATGCCAAAGAAACCTGGTAATAGGCAGCTTATTAGCTCTTGCTTTTAACCATCGGTGCAGACTGGAGAACTATTGATAATCGTGTGATTATCAATAGTTCTAAAGAGATCACAAGATACACACCCTTTAAGTACTAAGAGACAGAAGGAGCTACATGCATATGAAGGGAATCATAAACTAGAAATCTCATTGCCCCAATGAGCAGTGAGGCAACACAAAGACAGACCTATGATAGTAAATTGCCATGGCTAATTCTTTTGCCTGAAAATCATTACAAAAATAATTTCTTTCTTTATTTAGTCCTTGTTCAATGGCCTGAACCTTTTTCTTTCTGAAAACAAAATACTGCAAGGGATTCTGGAACATTATCAACCTACAAGAATGCAGGTGGTTACACCTGAACAAATCCTGTAATAATGCACCAGATCATGCAGCGGACATCACTCAATATAAATCAACCAAAGTCAGCATGGAAGTTAATATAACTCAATGTTATGAGCATGCACAGAGAAAAAAACACCATTCTGGAGGTATTTAAATAAATTATCTTTTTAACAGAAGAGCAACATCTAGTTACAGTCAAGCAAGTAATTGATTTCCTCGATTAATTCTTAAGAGGTATAACAGAATCTGCACTTACATCCTATATAGGAAGGATGTAACAGAAATAAGAACTGGAAGAAGCACTCATGCCCACGCCACAGGAGAGATCTCGTAAGTCTTAGTCACTGAAACTTGCTGAGCAAAGAGATTAATCTAGCATAAGCAGCCATGTCTCCTAGAAAACTACTGGAGAGACAGACTTAGACAAGAGCTAAAGAAATAAGAGGTCCCCTGTGCCTCTCATATCCAAGAAAGTGCTGGAGGGACATTTGTCTGGAGTAAGGAGGGGTATTCCCTTCCATTGGTAAGGAAGGTTAAAATATTCATCTTCTACAAAGAGGAGGGCATCACTACTGTGGTTTACAGTATTCCTAGGCTTTCTGTCAGTGACTTGCCCATCTGCTTTTTACAACTCTTCCCCCTGTCCAATTGCACGGAGATTTACAGACACAGGTGAGTAACTTTTTACTCTTGAGAATTTAATAACATGCACTGCAGCTAATTCTGAAATGCTGAGCTCTTGCAATCCTCTCCACAGTCTACAGTGTTCTGGGTACTTCTGAGAAGTGCACAGAAGCAGGACAGCAACACAGGACAAACAGCACTGCAAATTAACTTTGCTAACTGGGTGAACTCTGAGATGACTAAACTGGTGGGGGGACTGACTAATCTACAGGTGCTCATCCTCAGAAAATGCCAGATTCCCTAAGAGCTAGCTGAATCATGATGACATGCCTGTTCCTTTCAGATCTTGCTGTGTGGAAAATGACTTTTGTTAGATAATAGACAGCAAAGGATTCAACTCACCAGTGCTCTTCACAGCCAAAATCAGAAGTAGAGCAGCTGCTGATAAGCTGAGGATCAGCTACACTGTCAGTGCTGCTTTTCAATCTTGTGTAGTTTTTACGAACAATATATCCCCTGAAAGCTAAAAAACAGTTACAAATCAGAATAAAATTCTGCAGAGCCTGAAATGCAGACTGGCACCTGGTTCTGCAGTGCAGAGCTGAATGCCCTCAACTTCAACTGAGGCAGTGGACAGAGACAACACTTAGCACCTCACAGGTGTGGCTCCAATGTCTGCAATGTTTTATTATACAGGGCCTTACACTCACTGTTATAGTGACCAACTGGCACAGCCCGGGCAAGGAAAATGGGCCTCGAAATGAGAACATGTATAATTCAAGTAGGAAACAGCTTATAAAGTATTAAAATACGTAGTAGAAAATCACTCCCAACACACTTTACTTGAGCTAGTCAGAATCTTACAGAATCAGAAGTTTTACCTGCTTTTCTTGTGGGGTAGAGAGGGGATAAGCCAGGGATAGATATAGTCAATTAAAATTAGAAAAATTAATAATGGCTGCTTCTATTTTTCATAGAAAATCTGTAACCACAATAAAACATTTAAAATGCCTCTCATACAAATAATCAGGAAAAAGAGTCTACAGACACAGAAATTTATACTATTCATAAAAAGAAAGATCTGAACAAAAAAAATCACTAGAACTACTAAATGAAGTAGTAAGCATGAAGCAAAATGAAACGGGAAACAAAATGGCAATGAATAACATTTTGAGGATCTCTACACTCTTTATTACCATGGACTGTCTCCAGATTTGGACACCAAAACAACTTAGTTCCTTCTGTAGTTATATATAAAAGAAAAAGGGATTGGGAAAGATTAGGAAATGTTATGAGTTTGAGGAAAGAGATTTCCCATGCAGGAAAAGCTTCTAAGTACACTAAACATGTGCAAAAGCAGAGTCAGTCTGGGGACAAATTACCCAAAGGAGAAGAATCCTCTCACTGGTGTTCCTAAAGTCCAGGGTTCAATATTACAGCAGGGCATAGAATAGGCATAAGATCAGGATCAAGGTAACCTTGTAGATTACAATAGGAAATCAGGAGATAGAATAAATACAGAATACCAAATAAATTGAGAACAGAGAAGTTGATCAGAAGATAGAACTTTTCCCTGTATCTTGTGCCTCCAATTTTATGGAAACACTGTAAGTAGGCATTACCTACACGACAGAGAATAAAGACTGTAGAATTTGCAGTCCTTCAATTATTATCAAATTATGAGATAATTGATTGGTTTCCCTCATCTTCCAGTTACCTACTCTTATAAATTTAGCTGCTCCCCATTCAAGGTTTTTTTTTACTGAATGAAAAGATGGTAGAAGAAAGAAAATAGAGCTACCTTGATGTCATCTGTGCTTTACCTTAGGAAAGGACTTTAACTAATCCCTTCTTCTCTATTTTAATTCCTATATAGTGTTAATGGTCTTCTTTACAGGCACCTGCCTCCACAGAAGTCTGCGGTGTCACACTTTGTGCAATATAAGAAAATTTAAATCATCTGAGCAGTTCAAGCAATGCACCACCACAATCTGAGCATTTCCGTGCTACTGAGGTTTCCAGGGTAGGAAGCAGTAAAAATTGCCTTTTAATGAGAGGTAACTAAAAGAAATAACCATTCACTTTACAGAAGGCATGACAGAAGCTGGGCCTGCTGAGGTGTTGTGCCTAATACAAAGCTCAGGTATCATGAGGCTGAGGAGCTTTCTGCCCTTAATAATTAGACTGGAACAGTCTGCCTGTCTGGCAGAGATGAGCCAAGCATTCATTTGCCCCATGTGATCAGGCTTCCAATCCTTAACTATCCCCTATTGACCAGACAAGGAGCCTACTCTGATACTGGCAGCAGAGACAGTTGGCCAGCAGCCACCTCTCTGCAGCTGAAACGTGCTAAGTATCAGTCAGTCAACGAACTACCATAAAGAAGCATTAAAACAAATGAACTAACAAGATAAACTTCAGTTTTATCCTTCCCAATTTCTGAGCTTTCCTTTGCGCTTTGTGTGTCTGTGTCTATAAAATCAACCCTGGTACCTACTGTGCTTCGATTTTTTAAAAATTCTTTTCCTTCTTCCCAGAGTCTTATTCGTGTCAGTATAACCATTTTTGTCTTTCCCTCATTCACTACAAATAATGCACTATATCTGATTTAATAAACATAGTTTTTACCCTATCTTCTCTTTTATAACGTATTTTCAAAATCAACTCCTCTTCAACTTTCTGCAAGCTGGTTTCTACCATTCTTTTAGAATACTTTGAATCTGACAGGTAAATGGCTGTATTTTTCCTATTTTCTCTTTGACTCATGGGATAACTGAAGTAGCAAGATAAACAAACTTGTCTCTCTCTCAAAAGCTTCATCAAGCATTAGTAGGACTGCATCTTTTCAACATTTATTAACTGGATCTATAATGTTTCAAAAGAAATGCATATGCAGAGAATTCTGCTGGGGGAGTCTGAGAGGCTGGGAAGCTGCTCCATCACAGCAATTTGCATTACTGACTGGTGCTGGTTTTGACACTAAGCACTTGGCTCAAAGAGTGTGAAATTAGCAGACTCATGTTGCTACTGCTCCATGAACAATCACTGCATCATTGAAGAAGAATGATTACCAGCTGTCACCTCATTTTCACCTTATCCAGCCTATATTCCAAACTTTTCAGCAACAGTGTCTTTAACCCTGATCTTTACATAGCCAAAGATGACAGGATCTGAAAAGCAACATAGGAACTCAACTTAATTTTAGCACTTCTATTAGTAACACGGTGCTAAATGTTTTATGTACCACAATTTAGGACATGAATTTTTACCTGTATTGATCAATTCTCACATAAAGCGAGCTTTCTGCCAGCTCCCCCACCTAACAAACCAAAAATATATTTACCTCAGGCAGTCTGAAATTTGGTGTCTTGCAGTTAAAAACCTTTATTTTAAAGTCTAAGCACCAAGGCATATACATTACACACAATGTTGGACAATTCCAGATAGGAAAATTCCAGGCATTTTCCCTCTGATTCCCATAGGAAATATATAGTTACAGAGCAAATTATGAAGCACAATGTGGCAAGATCAAAGCTAAGCAATCACAGGTCTATACAAGAAGTCTAAAGAAAGGAGATGAAGTACTATTTTAAAGAGCAGAAGTATTCATTCTGAGTCATTAAAAAAATGTGTTAAGCAGACATTTTTTAAACAGACACATTTTTAATCTATAACATCATCTAAAAAAGCATATAACATCAACTCAGAAATGACAGCTCACACTTGCTGAAGAGAAGGTATCATGGTAGTTTGCAATCAGAAGTTGATTTGCTACAAACAGCACATCTTTTTCTTAATTTGCCTAGTTAAAAGAGCATTCAGCAGCTTAACTAACAACATCTGAGAGGATTTAGAGCCCATGAATCTGATTCTTCACTCCCTGCCAAATGAATTCAAATGAACAGTAAAAGGGATGGGGAGTCACATCCTTTGCTGGGTCCGATGAATACCTCCCTCTCTTTCACCTCCCACTCTGGATGGATATTGAGTGATGCCTCTTTAATA
>VZTM01030844.1:502271-551469 GCA_013400555.1 Jacana jacana | reverse complement strand
TTTTCAATGTTGCCTCCATCAAAAGGTGAGATTAGCACCGGGGGGGGGGAGAGCGTGTGGGGGGAGAAGTGATGATGATGACGACGACACCAGGCCCATCCCTCCCTTCTCCTCATTTTAGTTTGTTTCTTGCAAAAGCAATTCACCAGCAGATCCTCTTTCTTCCTGCGGCCAAAACAAGCCGTCAGGAACGGCAGGGATACCTGCTGCCAGCCGCTGGGCAGCCCCAGGCCCTGGACACAGAGGCCAGCCCCGAGTAGCTGCTTGGGGGTCAGCCCCCACCCCAGCCAGCTGGTTCCACTTGTGAGTCTGGGGCACAACATCTTTAACCTGAATTCAGCCAGCGAATTTGCCAGCCTGGCAAAGCACCGGCTTTATCAGGCCATAGCTGCAGCACAACCACTGGCCACCTCGATAGCTGCCAGGATAGAGCAGAACCACCCTCCCACCCATTCGGGGCCATCCTGGCTTTGTCAAGCCAGGCCCTGCCATTAAAAGTAACTTTGCTGAGCATATGCAGACAGAAATACATATTTTTATACTCAGTAAAGGAAAGGGGAAAACTGATGAGGTTGCACAGAACCCTCCTCCAGGCAGGAGAGGCTGTGCTGGAGGAAAGTATTGCTCATAATGACACTTAAGCCCAGACACTTGAATGCTAAAGGTTAAACTTACATTCTTCAAGAAAAGGCTCCTTGCCAGCTTGAACTGTGTTGTGTGTTCACTATTGCCTCCTCCTCCTCTTCATCCACTCTCAATCCACTTTTGGTATTTGTTGAAATAACTGAGGTTGTGGGGTGGTTGGGGTTTTTTCCCTCCCCTAATATATGTTCTCTGTGCCAGTCCTCAGCCTTATGTCTGTCACAGGGTTAAAAAAAAAAGATAAAAATCAATCTAATGCCAGTACACAAGTGAAGATTTTTTTTTTCTTAGCTGCTAACTACTATAGCTTCAATCCAGAAAAGGCCAACCCAAGCATATTTCCTGTCCTCCAGTGACAGTCTGTAGAATGCCATCCTCTAATTCCTATGCTTAGCTGAATAAACAGAATGCACATTCTGACAATAAGGCTAAAAGTGAATATGGATTTAAAACAGAAATTGAAAGGCTGATATGAATACAGTAAATGGTAGGATGGAAAAATAACTTTTGGGGACAATAATCTGGGGCTGAAACTGGTGGCAACACTTCCAAATGTTCAAGCCAAGGAAGGAGAAACAAGAAAATGCCCACCAAGGAGCAGCACTAAGCTGAATTCCAGTATAATATGAAGAAACAGCCATGCTGTTTGGATGCTGCATTTAGATCTTAATGATCAAAGAGCACCTTCCCCATCTACTTTCATGCTTCTCCCCAGAGATATTACCCATTAAAAAAAAAGAACGGAAATAACATTACGGTTGTGCACGCCTTCTAAAAGCAGCCCCTTTTACACAGCATCATGTAGGCTTTCCATGGAGAATCAGTCTTGGGTGAAAGCAAGAAACAAGGATCCCTATGTCTCAGCAGCAGCAGATAGAAGAGACCCAGACTGGAAGGCTGGATCAAACATTCTGAGAAGGAGCATGGAAATAAGCCAGAGTGAGCTTCAGAAGTCAAATGCAATTTTTATTTGGGTTCAGAGATGATAAGGGGCTAGTGATGTTCATTTTTCCTACTTCCTGCAGCAAGGGAACGGGGGGTTGCAGTGCTCCGCATCCCTTTAAACAACAGCTCGCTGCAGTGTATTTCTTGGCACAGCCCTAATTGTATCTCCTGGTCCCAGTGGAAGTTCACACTTTTTAATATCTCTTATTGCTTCTGCAACTGCTGCCACTAGTCAGCAATCACAAACAGGAAGCCGTGACTCAGCAGAGCCATAACCCATGGGCTGACAGCGGCCAGAGGAGAGGGAAGATCCTGCAAAACACCCTCAAAGGGCCGGGACTGGCCAGGCACCACCGTGGGCTGCACTGTGGGACTGGTGTACAGTCTGACCCAGGAAGGTGTCTGGAGACTTGGTTCCCAGTTCAGCTCTTCAGCTTACACCAACACCCAGGAGATAAAGGCCCTGGTGCCGCTGCGGGCCTGAGTGCAGTTAGAGAGGTTTCCCGAAGCTGATCTGCGAAACACAGGGCCATCACGGCAGAGGGAAAGGACAGAGACACTGGGACCAGCCCCAGGTTCGGTTTCCAGTCTGTGCTCCAAAAAGCAGGGGGTTTTCTGCCATTAGAGAGAGGCATGGCAGAGGAGGCAGCCGGCGACCCCTCGCCCGGGAGATGCCAGCGTGACCCCGTTTTCACACCAGCGGCGCTGAGAGCTTGGCCGCACCACGTCTCACGTAGCACAGTTAGAAAACTGTATTTAGCAGCGAGTTTACTCCAGACTGAGCCTGCGTGAGTAAGTGTGTATGTAAGGGTTGAGGATTGGCTGCGGCAGGCAGAGGGCTTGCTGAAAGGCTTGTTAAGGAAGCACTACTGACCATGCAATCCAATTACATAATGCTTCAAAAAATAACCGTGCTGGGAGTCGTGTCTGGGCAGCGCGTTTCGGCAACAGAAAGAGGTATCGAATGTCCGTCTTCAAACCCAAAGGCTGATACTGTATTTGTGCCACAATCTGACACTGCGCCTCGGCCGTAAACTGCTCTAAGGAGGAAACTTGCTTCCAGGGGAAATGTCTGCTGTTCCCTTTCAAGGCGGTGCTGCACCCTGCAGACCAACGTTATTTGAGTCCTTGTAAAATTACCACTAATCTCTGCACTCAGGATGCCTTGCATTTTATGGGTACTTGCTATGACGGCAGCTTTGTTTTCTGGGGGTAAAGGAAAGTGCTGAGCATGGAGAAGCAGGCACCTGGCCATCAGCAGTGGGTGTGAGGGTGTTTTCTCCAGCTTTCTATCCTTGCAGTATCTCTCTGCTGCTCCAGACAGGACAGACATACAGACGATGCACAATATCATACTGCCAACGCCTGGAAAACGCCTGAAAAAAAACACCCTCTCCTGCCTGGACAAGATAGGGTCCCTGTCCCAGGCAGGAGCCTGCATGGTGCTACATGTTTCTTCTGCCAAGATCAATGCCGAGGGAGGGGACTGGAGGGCCAGACTGCCCGCCACAGCAGGCAGCTCAGTCCATACGGTGTGTTTGGGATGACTGGGGGTTTAGAAAACCCCCGTCTCCAAGCAGCGCAGGTGGTTTTTATCACAGTTACTAATTTAACTGTTAGGCTGCTCTGAAAGGTGTCACAGAAAAGGCGCATTTCTGGTGAATGAGGAAAAAGCAAACTAAGAATATTCTTGGCACGTTGCGGAGCTTTCTGTACCTGAACTCGTGTTGTTCAGTTGCTGGGAACGCTTCACGCGACGTAAGCCAGCTTCTATGCTTGCACCAAACGCCTGGATTTTAACCTGTTCCCAGTCCAGGGAGCAGCAGAGCTCCTGGGCTCAGCCTGGCCAGCAGCTGGGGACTCCCCTGCTGGAGAGGACCCCTCAGTGCCACCCACCTGGTGAAGCTCTCACTGGCCTCACCCGGGCTCCTCAGGCAAGGGAGGGGATGAAGCAGATCCGCCGCAAGGACCACCTGGAAAATCAACAAGCTCTACCTCCTTTGATCCACCAGCACTGTCTTTCAGGGTGGGCACTGTGCTTTACAGCTGTGACACAGGAGAGACATGGGTTCGCTTTACCCCTCTGCGTTCACCTTCTCTGTTCCCAGAGCCCTGCTGAAGGCAGGGGCAGCTGCCTGTGAGGACGGCAGCGGGGAGGAAAGGGTGAAGGCAGAGCTCCTCCAGCCCGGCTGCACGCTCCATCCGCTGCCTTCCTCCCATCTATTTCTAGACTGTTTACCTGGCAAGCGCACATGACTGATCCAGAAGGAAACGCTGACATCACCCGCCACCGTGCCCCCTCCCCGCTGCCCGCTGAGCTCGTCCCTTCTCCCCCGCCGCCCTCGTCCCTCTGCCTGGCCAGCCTACGCCTGCAAAGCCTCTCTGGAGGGCCATGGGGCTGCCGCCGGCACCCGTAGCGCTGCTGCTTCCTGAGGCAGCTCAGAGACATGTTGTCCTGTCCACTGCAACAATGCGGCCTGGCACGCTGCTTCCCTCCGCGCCCTGGGGCGTGACGGCGGCCACTGCGCCGGGAGGGACGCAACCCATGCTCGACCCCTCACCGACGGCCAGCAACCATACTGCTGACGGCGGGTGAAGCACATGTCCTCCAACACCAGCGTTATCATTCATCCGGTGCGACAGGCTTAAACATACGGTTGCGTTTCTGCTTCCCTTCCCAGCCAAAGCAGCTTCCCAACCCCCTTTACACCTACGACTCGAGCCCTCTCGGCCCATGGCACTGGACAAACTTTGCCGCCCGTAGAGCAGCCGCCTCCCCACCCACCTCGCTGCCACGTCGCGTCTGTGTGCCGGAGAGCGGAGCCAGGCAAACCGCGCTGCCGGTTCCTCGCCTCCTTCGCTCTCCTCCCCAGGGCTGCTCCCGGGCGCTGTCGGTGTAGGGAGCCTGGCTGGCGGCATCAGCCTCTCCTGCCGGGCCCAGGGGAGCCGGCAGCCCCAGGGGGACGGCTTGGGCCACAGCCGGCGGTGCAGGTGCTCGCTCCTCTGGGGGTTATTTATCGCGGGAAGCCCACAGCGGAGCTCCGGACTGGAGCTGCTCTGTGGAAGCTTTCTCGGTGCATTTGGGCAAGGAGCCAAAGTATGCAGTTTAAAGGAAATGTTTAATAAAGACACAGGAGCCTCAAACTGTTTATTTTTCCTCGCAGAAAGGTGGAGAGACGATGTCCCTGGAAACTGGCTGCTGGGCCAGGCGCAGGCCAGGAGGCTGGAGGCCGAGCCGGGGCGCGGGCTGTGGCGGCCGCAGGGCTGAGTGCGGCCTCTTGCCTCTCCCTCCCCTGACAGCTCCAGCCCACCGGGTCATAAACCGTGGGGGGAAAAGGCAGCCTATTAGTAACTCTATTAAGTCTCCATTAGTTAGGTGTGAACTCATTACCCTAATACACTTGGAGGTAGGATTCCACTTGCAGGACATTAGCACTGTAATAAGCACGTTTACCACCAGAGCTGGATGGGGGAGCGAGGGAGAGGAGCCCCTCCATGCCTGCAGCAGGGCTGCAGCTTCCACATTGTACCCGTGGAGAGACCTTCCTCACCCCAGGTGGCCACACTCCTCCGGCGCGGGGCTCCCTGTCCCCCTGGCTGCCCTGTCACCACCCCCCCAAAACCCGCCCTGAGACCCGCGGTTGCAAAAGAGAAGTCACCGAAAAACACTCTACTCCTTCCTTTGTGCAATGAGTGTCTGTCCACAGGGAGGAACTCCTGCAGGCTGGATGTGGCCACAGACATGTGGGAGGGGACAAATGGGTGACTGTGGCGATCGGGGGACACGGGGTGCACAGCAAAAGCCGTTGGGATCTTGGGGTGTGTAAGCAAAAAGAGAAGGATAAGCCAGGCGTGAGCATGCCATGGCCTGGCCGCTCGCTCGGGTGGCTGCTCGTGCTGCTCTCCTGCCCTCGCCCGACTTGGGGTTTGCAGCACGTTTGAGCTTTGTGACGGGGAACTGTTGTCTGCAAAGCTGTGCACGCTGTGAGGAAGTCACAGCAAACTAAATAATGAGCTTATAGGAAATCAATTAATTAATAATAGATAGGATGCAGGAGCAGGGCTTGAGCTGGGCTTGCTGAATTAGCACGACAAAAATACGATCATTCATAGAAAACTGCATATTTATCTTCTCAGCCAGTTTTAACACGCCAGGGTGAGCTGCCCGAGCAAGGGCTGCACCTCTGTCCTTGGGACTTCTGGGTGCCCCCTGTGTCTTAGTGTTGCTTTAATCAAAATATTGGTGAGCAATGGTCTTGCTGTACTTTAAATGTGAAAGATTTTGTGTTTCAGAGAAGAAGGTTACAGCCAAAATAAAGATGCTACAGGAGCACAGAATATCACCTTTCAGAGACAGCAAAAAATGGGCCCCAAAGTGTACAGCCACTGACCGAAGCCCTCCATTGCCCTCTGCCAAAGCCCCTCTCAAACACATACTGTTTGCCCTGCAGAAGGCAAAGACTCTGCATCATCTCCACTGTATCCCAAGTCGTATTTTGAGGCTGCACAAAAGCACAGTCCACACCAAACTCCTCCCAAAACTAATTTTGAAGCCTATTTGTTCCTAAACAGGGCCAAACTGTACATGATCTCTGAAAAAACCCAACAGCGTTCCAAGAGCAAATAAGTATGATTTTAAAAATTATTTCAGGAGGAAGCATGATCTTGTTACTAAGATCCTTGGCCAAAAAGAGTATGAAATTAATGGTATTAAGTGCCTAAAAATACTCTTGAGGATCTGGGACTTGGAACAAGGGCCTGGCTTCTATTCCTAGCTCTGCCACAGACTTGCTGTCTGCAGTGAAGGACCAGCCAGAGCAGTACACAAGGTACACTAGAAGTGCCCAAAAGACAAAGGCGCATGGGGGTGGACTTCAAAACCCACTCCTCCACACTTTTTGTCCTATTTTCCCACCCTGTAGGATGGGAATACTACTAATTCACCGTGAAGGAGCAGAGCACACAAGGCGTGATGTTGGCATAAATTCTCCTGATGTGCTTCCAGACGCGCAGACGACAGCTGCCCGGGGTACCACGGCACCACGGCCATCTACAGTGCACCACTGCTCACACTCACTTGCCCAGTTCTTCCCTTCCTCTTTCCACAAAATTAAACCTTGCAACTCAAAGCATCAGCAGCATCCAAACAGGTATGACTAAAGAATAAATTAACTGCTAGAAAAGTGCTTTCTCCCTCCCAGCAAACGCAGCCTCTCCTTGCACTGCCCTCCGGTCAGTTGCAACTTTTTCTAACGTAAGGATGCTAAAGGCCTGTATCCTGCAAAATTCAGTATTAAATGTGTATCTTCATCCCACTGAGCAGGAGAGAGAGCCATCCTTAAAATGCAATACTTGCTTTTACCCCCAGAAAATTCTGAAATACCTTTTCATACTTATATTATGATATATATATAGTATATATACACACTATATACTCACCTTATATTTTATCTAGGAAAATTATTTTTCTTAGCCCATCTTACTGTTATCCTACTAACTAAAGTAGGTTTCTATGTGAGATGCAATACAAAAATGGATGAAAAAAGTTATGAAAGTTTCTAAAATTTGAACAACTTACAGATGTAGGATGCACAATGATAAAATAAGAGCCCATCAGCAAAACCTGAGCTGAAAACCTGAGCTGGTGGTGTTTCTGCTTATGAAAAAGGGGCATCCCAAAGCTAATCTCAGAGGAACTCAAATCCCTGCAATTCCCCATGTGTCTCAGCCATGAAATAACTTTTGGCATAGTAATTTAAACTGTTAAACAGAAGTTTCAAAATAGCACACTTCAGAGATAAATGGGAAAGTTCATGTCCCCGAGTTGCTCTTCCGACATGGGGCAATGAGACGGGACAAAAACCTGCTGAATGAGTTCTGTATAGATCTCAGACCCTGCCAGGTTTTTTCATCTGGAACAATACTCCAAGAGAAATAAAAAAGACAGGCAGTGAAAACCTCCTCTCGGTCCACAAAGGGGAAAGAAAGACATTGACGTTTCCATGTGTGACTCTGTCTGATGAAATCAAGTATTCAAATGACTTCTGTTTACACAGTATTTTGAGAAATAATGCTAATTTGCAGAATTGGCATCTGGGGTACGAGTATACGTACCCTGGGAGAGCACTTACAGAGCCTTTGTGAAGCTAAGTAATAAACGCTTTGTCTTCACCACACTATTTATGGGTTGCTTGGGGGCATCCTGCTCTCTTTCTGCCCCTACCTGGGCATAAAATTATTGCAGAACTAGGTTTTAATAAGACCAACAGTAAATCTGAATGACCACACATGCACAGCTATTCCTGCTCCCCTGATCTCCAGCATTAATTATGAAGTGGAACTGTTTATACAGTACATACCACTTTCCTGACTTCTTTCTTGTTTATGTCTAAACCTTTATGGACATAAAACTTTGGAATTTGCTTTTGGACTAAAACTGCAATTGAAGCAGCAATAACTGTGTTAGAAAACAATTTTGCTATTGCTCCCCTGGTGCTGTGGTCATGGCAGGTTTGTGTCTGCACTGGAACCCTCTCCCGTTGGAGCATGTTGTTTCAGGTCATCTCCTTGCTGTCCCATCTGGATGGCTCGTTAGAAATTCCAGCTCTAGGCAGCTCAGAGCAAATGCTCCAGTTTTTCCTCCCGGGTCCTTTTCTTTCCTCTCTCCTCTCCACCACCATGTCTTGGCCCACTACGGGCGAAGTCGCACCCGCACTGGGGGGGATTTGCATTGCTCCCTCACGCCTCTGCTGCCAGGCTGTGATTCAGGTTGCCATCCTTTCAGTGTGCTGAAATGGCAGCCTCTTTGCTCCTCCAGATAAACCACTTGCCCGTGCTCTCAGACAACCCCCCTCACTCAGAACTTTCCTGAATGAGAAATTTTGCTTCTATAGTAAAGTTATTCCAAAACCAAGAGACCGCCATCTGATGGCATACACGTGTGCGGATACTAAAGTAAAGTATCTCAGGCTCTGCAAGCACTAAATTACTCCTTGTCTCACTGGCCTGACTACTTGTTTCGTCAGGCTGTCAGGTTATAAATTAATATGTTGGCTGTTTGGGGCTGAGAACTGTTTTTTCCATTCGTTCAGTAAAACAGATACTGTACACTCCAGGCACCATATAGAAAGAATAAATTACTGTAGTACACAGGCAAGGCATTATTCTAGTCTTTCCTTGCCTTTAGTGTATCCCCTCCATCCTTTGCCTTTCCTCTGGATCAATTCATCTTCCATTTACTTTCTATTCCTGTCTGCAGGTTTTACTCTACTACATACTGCTCCAATATTCGAACCGTGCCACCTGCTCCACGAGTACAAGTACAGGCACTTGACTAACGTGAAGGAGAGTGGAATCAGCAAAAACTCAAGGGGAGGAGAAGAAATAATTACCGTAAGAAAATGAAGAAAAAGAAAATGAGCCTCTACCTGGTGTTGTCTCTTGCGCTGACTTGGACGCCTTCTAATTTCTGCCAGGCTCTTTCTTTAGGTGTCACATCCCACACAGAAATGTGGAGACTCGGTAGCCAGCGGAATCGAAAGGACTTCTTTAGGTAGACAGGCTGAGGTGGATGAGGAAGTGTTTGACCCGATCTCCCTTGGAGGTTAAAATGTCTTTTAACTCTGGTGGGCTGTGTTGGGATGGGAATGAATAAACTCTCTCTTCATTTTAGCGTCCAGCTAGTGGGAGCTGCACAGGCTGTATGTTAAGTCTGTCCAAATTCCTTTCCTCCTTGGCAAGGTTATCCTACCTAGAAAAAGAAAAATCAAAAATAAGACTGTGTTTGGCGCCTTACAACTTTGGTTCTTTCCCCATGTTTGTACATTCCACTTTCTAGAGCACACTTCTGACCTGAGTTTTAATGCATAGCCCCCAGAAGCACCCTTAAAATAATGGTGAATCATTACTAATGTTAATACCTAGCACATTGTATTTTAAAAGTAACACATAATCTTAATAAAAAAATATCAACAAAATTGACTGTTTGTTCTTTAAAAAAAAATACAAATAAAGAAGTAAAATTTAAATATTTATTGAAAAACTGCATATCATAGCCTTGTGCAGTTACTGGCAAGAGACACTGTGCAAATAAATCCACCACGAGCTGTTGCTTCCTACATATCCAAGCACTGGCTTGCAGGACTCTGCTGTCCCATACCCAGCCATCACAATGCTGCCAGTGCCTCTGACCACTGTGGCTCCACACCTCTCCCTAGGAAAGCCCTTCTTTTTTTGGCACATTGCTCAGGTACAGGTTGGGCCCTCACCTTTCTTCCTTTTCCTTTCACTATAAGGTCTGTCATGTAACTGGGAAACAACTCTAATGAGTATTTACAAACATCCATCAAAGGCCTTGGCAGGAGAAGTGGCACTAGGCGGGCTCTAACTGGCTCTCAGGAGAAAACAGGGTATGTTCTCCTCATACTTCCGAGCTCTCTGCGATGTTCAGTGTGGCCTGTGGGGCAGGCAGTGCCTTTTTGGGGACTGGGGATCAGCTTGGTTGTTATCAAGGAGGACATCACCAGAGCCAGGTGTGTGGCTGAGCCTTTGGCCCTACCAAAGGTTTCAGAGTGTTGGCATGCCGGGTGGGCTCAGGAGGTGGGGTTGGGCTGTCTGCAAGTGGAAGGTCTCCTGCTTCTGGCATCTTTTTTGCAACCCTCCTATTCCACATGGCCGTGCATTAGTGATGGGCAGTGCTAGCAGATGGCAAAGTTCGAGCTGGGCTAATTAAACATACTGAGCTAATAACCTTCCATTTTGGGACTGGTATAATTCATAATTTAATGTATTGCTGCTGAGACATTAACCTTTCAACAACTGGCACGGTGCCCACAGCAGCCTGAGTGCTGACCATCTTTCAGGAAAATGAGTATTATTGTTAAAACAGGTATAAATCATTCATGGCTTCAGCTTTTGTGTCAAACTGTACATGAAAATAAGTAGTAGTCTGGGTAATTTATTTACCTTATGGTGGTTATTCTTATGATTTCATGATCATATTTTGTGATTCATAAACATTGGCCAAATGCCATTTTGTTCTTGTTTTACCTTTTCAATATTGCAGTGGTTTATTCTGATTTTCATCTTTAACAAGTTCAAGACTGATGCAGATCTGCTTGGTACAGGCTCAAATACCAGCTCGTTTCAAGGAGGAAAACCTTTTTTAAAGCTAATTCCACTGCATTCAACGTGATTGTTGAGACCTCCAAATTGTTACATTTCTGTGCTTTGCTAAAAGAAATGATTCTTTGAAAACTGGTGTGTAAACACGAACAAAGACTTTTCAAAAATAAAGCATAGAGTATATACAACTATATGAATATTTCTGGTTGAAAATGACACGGGATACTGGAAAGAGAAGGCTGTAAATAGTTGGAAATTTCTCAACAGTCCTGCAAAGCAAGAAGTCTAACTCCAACCACCTGGTTCCTGGAATATTACAGACTCAGGAGACACTTACAGTGACTTTTCATAGAATCATAGAACTGTTTAGGTTGGAAAAGACCTTTAAGAGCATGAATTCCAACCATTAACCTTGCACTGCCAAGTCCACCACTAAACCATGTCCCCAAGCACCACATCTACATGTCTTTTAAATACCTCCAGGGATGGTGACTCAACCCCCTTCTTGGGCAGCCTGTTCCAATGTTTGATAACCCTTATGGTGAAGAAGACCCTGCTGGTTGGGACCCTGCTGGTTGATCACATCATACTCTGTATCTCAAACTACCTCTGCATTTGAATTTTCTTTTCCAGTGAAAAGAGAATGGGAGCTAAAGGGTTACCAGACACCCACACCACAAAGCTTGCCTGTCGATGCACTAGTGTTAAACACCTTTCACAGAGCTCCATCATTGCCAACTCGTGCTGTTATGGTCAATGAGTAGGGATGAAAAGATTGTCAAATGAGACCAACTCACTTTTAGATAGTGATACATCTGGAGAGGTCCCAAACGTACAGCCTGTTCCAGCCACCATCGCTAGGCAGAACACACCGAAAGCAAATCCAGTCTAACTTATGCAGCAAACTTTGTCAAACAAGACCAGGATACGGAATAGAGAAGATCAGATACAGAAGAAGACAAGTGTTTACCTATGGATACTGATTACATCAATATTTGAAACCCCTCATATAGCTCTGGGAAACTGTCGTTTACCTCTTGAAGGTATGAAATAGAAACCTGAAAGCTGAAACTCACAACAGCATTCTCCTGCCCTCAGATATCAAATATGGTACTGAACTGGCAGAAAAAAAATACTTCCTTTTGTTCCTCTTAACTGCAACTGGAGGAGTGAATATGTAGCACTTTTTGCAAGGAAACTTTATGAAAACATCCAGGCTGGGAATTTCAGAAAAAGACACTCCCAAGAGACGCTTCACCAAACTTCCCTTTGTTTGGTTGGGTTCCCCTCCTCCTGCCCCCACCCCCCAGTTTATTTCCTTTGCAGCATCTTCTGAACAAGAACAACATCAAACTTCAAGGTAGCAACCAACATTATGCCTGACAGAAGCATTTGAACAGCAGGGTCAAGTTGTACTCGGGGAAACCTGGCAGGCTGAGACTGAAACTACCCACGGTGTGGACAACAGCAAGTGAAGTCCCCTCATTGTATAAAATGAAGTGGGTCCCCTCAAACTCCTTTGATTGTTCACATAAACGTAACAGTTTCCCGCTCTTCATTTGAGCATCTGCTGGGAATCAGGCTGGCAGCTCAGCCTGGGATTCCCTCCACTTGGCTGTGCCATAATCTGTGCACCCTGTGGGCACAGGAGGCACCAGCCAACCCGCACTCGGGAGCTGGGGCTGGAGCTGGGCTGCAAAGTTCTCAACACTAGTCCTAGGGCAAAGAGCACTGGCATGTTGAAAAACCATGGCTGTAGAATTTGCATTTTATTGTGTTGCTGTTCGGAAAATTCAGCCTGAGTAAAAAATAACACAACCTCTTTTTTTATAGTTTTGGTGGTATTCTTTAAAGCCACAGATACAACCTTGATTACTTCAGTGGTGCATAAACTGATGGCTGCTGGTCTGGAGAGGCCCTGGAAGAATAACTGTAAAATAAGTGTGTTGTGCCTCTCAGTCCAAGCTCCACAGTGGTCTCTGACCACTACAGTTGGCATCTTCCTGCCTGTTCTCCAGAAGTAGCTAGGAGGAACTTCGCACGTTGTAAATGGTTTAATAAAGATGACTCCCTATCTCTTCTAATCAAATGGTGAACAAAGATGGTCAACACTCAATCAAAAGAGGAAATGGTATTTCTGTCTTTGAAGACACTTTAAAGATGAGTCTAAAAAAGTCCTAAGTGAACGCTGAAGAAACAATGCATTTGCAAAACTCCTGTTTTCAAAGAAGTTAACTAAAAAATCAGCAAGAAGCTATTTGTAAGCATGTCTATTCACATTCAGTGCTCAAGACAATGCTAAGACCAGGATATTTAGGAGGCATAAAAGAATAAAGGAGCAACATCAGCATGGTTAGTTTTAGCTTCTTTTACATGCTCACTCACAGGACCACGTGAACAGTGCCAGATAACTGAAAACTATTTTAAAGCATCTGAACTTACTTATGGAGACAGTGCTCAGAACCCCCTCTGAATAGGAATTATTTCTGAAGTTAAGGTTCCTCTGGATATCTTCTTCATACTGGGAGCAGACAGAGTTTGCCCCCAAAAACATCTACTCTTAATTGATAATGAAGCAGTTAACAACCTCTCATTCCTGCAAGCGATAATGTACCTCTATTAACCCATACTCACATCACCTGTGGCTCCAGAACTGAGCTGGTGATCCCATGCTATGGGTTTTGAGAAGTGCTGTTGAACCATTTTCACCTGGATCAAAACCCCAGCAGCCCCTTTTCTCACACATAGTAGAGCGTCCCTGCATTTCACTCCCTCTGCTGGCTCCATTTTATACATTGAATGAAGCTTTTCAAGACCATAAATTTGTTTAAGGCTGGGATATCTAAAAGTTCACTCAATCTTCAAGCTCCTGGGCATGCTTAGCTTTCCACTCTGCCCTGGCACCTTAGTTGGCAGGGACAGAGCCCTCCTGGCTCCTGCATCAGGCCATGGCATTACAGGCTCACTGCAGGACCCTGGAGGCACCCCCAGTACCCCCAATTGCAAGTCTGAGTGGGACATGTGCAGCTCTGGTCTAGGTTTGGTGCTCCACCTCCAAAAGAGAGCAGGACCTCACCTTAATGGCTCCATAACTCTTGGCTGCAAAAGCCTTGCGTGACTACACATAAGTGCAGTCATGGCCAAGTGCCATGATGAGCCTTATGCCTGCTGCCAGTGCCTGTTGGCTTTATGTACCTTCCAGAGAAAACCAGAGTATATTAAAGTGTCTCCCCTGGATGCTGTTCTACAGTGTGCTCCCAGCGTTTTATCCCATTTCCACGTGATATCGATCATTCCTGATAGCGTGACGCTCACTTCAGTGAAGGGGTTACGCCTGCGCTATCTCCTAGGAACAATTAAGCAGGACTTCTGCTTCATCCTTACAGTGATACCTCTCCCAGTTCTCACTGTTTGCTCAGTATTATTTTCACTTCTGCATTGACAACCGCACAAGGGGAAAAATACTGGCTTTGAGTTGGTCAGAAGAGGCAGTGTTGGAAGGCCTGTGCTCTTCTCATCAGCGGAGCAGCAGGCATCGCCACTGCCAACTTCTTCAGCTGTTTCTCCTGGCCAGCAGGCATGGGGTTCATCTGTTTGGATTAATTAACCCTCAGCCAAGCAGGGACAGTTCTGGTGGACACACAGATAAGCTGTGTGCCGCAGGCTTGCTAAGGATGCTCACTGCAGCAGGCTGAGTTACCCCTAGCCCTACAGCCTCTGGAAAGACCTGCAATAGCCAACAATGTGAAAAAATAATCAGTCACTTCATATGGATCTCACAAGGCACCACCAGGCAGAGGTCAGTCTGCTCACCCTGCCATGATCTAGAAACCCACTCTGGCTGCAGAAAAGCCAAGAAATTAAAACTTAACAACCAATTTTAGAGACTCATGAGAACTTCTTTTCTCCTTGGCCTCTTGTATGGCAATAGTGCTATGGTACAGTTCCTGTTGGCAAGGAAACATACAACAATCACAGCTCTCTTCTCTACACACAGACACACATTCTGCCAAGACAACCGGCCTTCAAATTTGGTATTTGGGGGAAAAAAAAAAACCAACCAAAAAAAGGGAAAAGAAAAACCTTTTAGCAATTTTAGAAACATACCTCGTAAGTTTCAAATGACGTGAATGTTAACAATCTGTGGGTGCAGGTTAGCCCTGCTAGGGCTCTGAGTAAAGACCTACAAAACTGAGTGCTTCCTCCCCACTCTGGGGCGGGCAGTAAGGACTATTCGCCCTCTTGGGCAACAGCCACCGGTGCAGCCACTGCGCAGCCGGGGGCTTGTGCAACTCTTTGCTTTCCAGTAACCACGTGCCCTTCCACGGCAAGAATTACTCAATCTGCAGTTCCTGTCTCAAATGGCCCATTCAAAGTATTTAAAACAAGTTGCAAACAAACCAAGTATCTCAAGCTTCTGCATTTAGGCAGCTATTATTGTTATTTTACGTTGAGGAAAATGAGGTCATTATTTTTTCTTTTCAAAGAAGAAGGGCAGATGCTGCAAGCGTGCAGGCACCAAACATCCTCAGTGGTTGCCTAATGCTTGCAAGAAGCTTTAAGAAAATCAGATGTGATAGTGGCTGTATACTTGGCATAGCCCACCTCCCCCCAAGCCATTACTGCTTTTTGCCAGCCTCCATTCACTTTGTCACAGAAACTAATCTTGTTCCGGACTGTTCAAATTTAAATACTCGTCTGCAGCTTAGTTTAGATTCCAAATTTTCAGTATTTCCTCCTCTGTAACAGAGCAGGCTGCATACCCAAAACCAAAGCAAAGGCTGCTCTCTACACTGTGGTTATAAGGGAGTTAAAGTTCAGGTTTCTAATTGCTCTCTTGAGGCCTTATTACTTGTTGATTAGGTCCTTTTGGGAACAGCATCAAACCTATAATAATAAACACTCATTTCACTGGAAAGTTTGTAGCTGCCGTAGCAGCCCTAGGGCCCTTCTGCCTCTGTAACCGGCCCAGGTATAAACTAACCAGAAAAGGGGTTTGTAACTTCTCTGAGAGCTTTCTGGGCTGGACAGCTCTGACCTACAGGCTTTTCAGCAGTTGGGTTAAGAACCGCATCCTCACGTTTGGCAAAGGCACTGGCTGCTGAGGGCTCCTCTCCTCTCTTCACGCCTTCACAGCGAAGGTGCAAAGCGGGCTCTGGCTCAGGAGTGGGGATGTGGGGGGGAGCCTGTCTGTGCAAAGACAGCTGTGAGGAGTCCTTCAAATTGGTTGCCAGTTTTCTAAGTGCTGGCAGTTTGGGGGACAGCAGGAAGCACAGGAGAAGCACATCTGCCAGCACACGGCTGTTCGCTTGCCCCTCAAGTTTTGCAGAAATTCCTCCTGTTGATGTTCAGAGCTCTTTACCTCTGAAGTTATGCTATGGCTCCTAAACAGGACAGATAGCCCAAAGGTGCTATCCTGGAGCCTGTGTGCCGGATGCTTCAGCAAAATAATCTGCTGTATCTGGATGCTCAACGTTTGCTGATGCTGATATGCTTTCTAGGCTATACCCCCTTGTACAGGGAGCCTCCTCCCGTGGGTGCCCCGTGGCTCCCTTCCAGCCCCATGGGAGCTGTGGGCAGTATCCAGTGGGGCTGGCTGTGCTGGAGGCTGGGGACACTGTGTCCACTGGAGCACACGGGGCTCATGGGGACACAGCTCCCAGACACCAAACTGCGACAGAAGAAGGGTCTGCTGGTGAGAAGCTGTGAAGGGACAGTCACAAGAACACCTACTGCCCTGGCTGGTCATCCCATCCCCGTTTCTAACCAGCACTCACATTCTTAATTTTCCAAACCACCATTGGAATAGCTGGAGGCCTAATTTTCAGCCTAGGTCCTTTGAAAGTATTTGGACAGCGTTGTTTATACAGGCTGGATTTCAGAAGGGATGGGGGAAAATGACATGGGCTCGTATCATCCCAGGCAGGAAAGAAGTTGCTGTGAGTCTCTGATCTCTGCGAGTCTCTGATGTAGGGCACCGGCTCTCCTTGAAACCCCTCCGTAATGAATTAGCCTGAAGTAAAAGTAGGTGTTTATCTCAAGTCGTTGCCTCAAATAGCTGGCTACCTGTTGGAAGAAGGGTCTGATCGATGCAAACTAAGGCAGCCATGCGTGAGCTGTTACACAGTGGTTAGTATTGATCAGAGCTAACGGCTGCCGATAGGAATGTGGAGCGGACTGACAGGCGGAGAAGAGAGAAGGAGGAAACGGCCTTCGCTGGTGGCAGACGTACAGAGGAAAGCCGATAAAAAGTCAATTCCACTTAACTGAATGGCTGCTAACTAAATATTTTTGGGGCCAGAGCCTTCCCAGATAGCAGATGGAACGTCTCTGCTCCGGAACTGAGACATCAAGCGAGCGTGGCATCGACGGCTGAGATAAGAGAGGCTCGTGATGGCTGGTGGAGCAGGAGAGCCTGACAAGCCTGAGCGCTTGCCCTGCACTCCGAGCCTGCACATCGGCCCCACACGGTGGCCCTGCTATGGCACCTGGGACCAGCACCATCAGCTCTTCATGATGGGAAACAGGAAGGGTGTGGGAAGGGCTCACAGAGCAACCACGGCTAGTACTTAAATACCTACTTCACAGAGAGAAAGCAGTGATTTTGTTTCAGCTCCTTTCCTCCGAGATCTTGCCAAGGACCTGTATGAGAGTTGCTTGGCATGGAGAAGCAACAAGAGATTTTTCCAGTCCCAGTCTCTGCCAGCTGGAGAGACTTCTTATGCCAGTGTGTGACCAGCAATGGCCACTGTTTCAAGTCTTGAACCTATGGAAAGTTTTAAGAGTTATGGCTCACCAAAAGTAGTTTCAAAAAGTTGCCAAGATGCTGTGTGGGCTTTTTTGGGTGGCAATGCTATTTCTGCCTGCAACTGCTGGCTGAGGCCATTGTTTTCATGCTCCCATTTTCCAGTCCAGAGGTGTGTCTGCATCAGGAGGGACTTCAGAATTAAAACCCCCAAACCTCTAATGGTTCTCTAAATGTCAGACCACATTATGAACTCTTACTGTATGTGTGTGTGGTGCTTACTGTAGGTGTCTGAAAGGTGCTCAGAAACACGGTGGCATTGCCCTGTGTTGGGAGGAGACAGAAGACCTCTCCCATAGCTGTCTCTTTCCTCCTCAGCACCTCCCTCAGGAGAGATTTTGGTTGTCTTCCTCTCTGAATTGCTTGTGATGGTGCTGCCTTGGGGTCTGTTACCCTGTCTGGTCATACACGGTAAGAGAACTCAAAGCAATTGAAAATTGCTTTTCCTGGACCCAATATTCAGTATTTAGACTTCATTTGAGGCCAACTTTTAGGGGACTGGATCAATGTGTGAGGCACCTAATATAAAGTAATTCTCCAACAGTTTGATTAATAGTGTCATACTCATAGCTTCAGTTCAGGTTCAACCTTTTTAACATTTTATTATTTCACACAGTAATAAATCAGGACAGCAGGAAAAGGCAGATATAGGACTGTCCCTGTCTACCCATCTGTTCATGAAGACAATGGGTCACAGCGTAATGGTTTCCAGGGTTGGGGCAGCTGATACTAGAAAATCTACTGGAGAGGAGTTTGTAACCAAGCCAGCAATGCCCTGAGGAAGGAAGAGGAAGCTGGAAGCCAGTTTTGTGTGTCCTGCAGAGCTGGAGTATTGACAAGGGAAGGAGCAGGCTGGGGCTCCCAGGGAACCACGTGTGATGAGATGTCTCTTTGCAGACTGCAAGAGGATAGGCAGGCGTGTGATACTGCCAACCATCCCAGAGTCAAGTGGGATGCTGTCCCTTCTCATGGAGCAAAAGAGTTCATTCCTGTCCTTTTAAGCACCAGTGGTGGCCGAATCAAGCTCATCATGTAGGTCCTTAATGAGCT
The DNA here is from genome assembly GCA_013400555.1 of Jacana jacana. NCBI lineage: Eukaryota > Metazoa > Chordata > Aves > Charadriiformes > Jacanidae > Jacana > Jacana jacana. Next base: position 532,904 of record VZTM01030844.1, on the reverse strand, counting down.
CAGTATTATGATGGTGGAATAGAGCTCTGATATCATCATGGGGGACTACAGCTTGAAGAAAGAAAAGCCAAGTCGTGTAGGTCCAGTGCAGACTGCAAAGAGGAGAAAGCAGCAGCTTTGCAGATCAGCTTGGGGGAAGTGATACAGAGGATACAGATGGAAAAAAGTATGGAGATGATTTTATGAGATTAAAAGAATAAGAGAAATAAGTGTGGAGGCTCAATCTCTGACGAAGCTGCCGGAGAGACTACAGGAATGTGAACTTACACAGGAAGAGAAAGGACTGGAGGTGGTGAACTTGAAGCTCGACCAGTTAGGAAGGAGGGACAGGGGAGAAACAAGGGAACTGAGGGGATAAAACCAGACAAACCAAATACTAAGAAAGACTGTAATTGCAGTGTATTTCATGTGGACTGACACGTGTGGGACAACCAAAAGAAGTGGCTGTGGTAATCAGAGCAAGGGATCACAGGGTCTCGGGAAAGAGGTTTTGCTGTTTGAACACAGAGCGATGAAATCATGCAATGAATGTGAAGGGTAAGAGAGAAACTAGCATTCTGGTTTGGTCACATTAAGTTAAAAACCTAATGGAAAGGCAACAAAAATCTAATTAATGTACTTTGCTTCTCATATCAACTGTTTTGTTATATGCAATGCAAATTTAGGGATAGCACATATAGATGCAAATAAATTCATGTGTAACATAGTGAGAACAAGTCAGACTAATGTTTGAAATTTTTGCCCTGTATTTATAGCTTGCTTCTTATATTGCAGAGCAAAGCAAGTTTTATATAGAACAAACATTTCACTGTTTTCCATCTTGCTTTAACAAGATTTAATTTTACTTTTAAATTTTAATTAGTTCTGTGAAGAGGGCTCACAGTCCTAATGCACAGGCATTACAGTTTACAAATTATTTGGTATTATAACTTAAAGACCATTAAAAGAGGTATAAGTCACAAGTCAGGCACCTGATTATCAAAATATTGTTGTCAGCTGGACTCTTCCTGTGAGTGCATCTCTATTGGTATATGTTGATATTTTAGGTCTTTATAAAACAAAGTTATTGTCCTCATTTCTGATTGACTTAACGAAAGGTATTTGGTTTTCCTGTAGCTTTTGCCAGCTGAACTGCCTGGGCCACAAACATGAACAGAGCACATTTACATTCAGAAAGCCAGCAATTTTTATATACATGCTCTTTAAAGTCAATGCTTTGAAACCATAAACTTACTTTTCTACTAATCCAAATAAAAGTTAAACAGGAGATTTAGGCCGCTGTCTGACAGTGAACCTTCAATTACAAAGGGAAAACTGTCTTCAGCGTGTGCATACCACTTGCTGGACAACCAGTAAGATGATTTAGTGAAGAAATTGGTTTGATATTTCAGTATGTTTTTCTGCTAAACACTGTGCAAATTCAAATGTGGATCGAAATCCACACGTTAAGGCTCAGCCTATTTTATTCTGCTGTCTTACCAGGCTGCATCCCTATACTGGGTTATGGTGTTATGTTTTAAAGCTGACACAGTACAGGAAAAACTAATGAAATCTATTAGACTTAGAGTACAAAAGAGGGGAGATTTCTAAGAAATACTGCACAAAAAAGCACAGATTAAAAAAATGGAAGCAGCAGAGAACAGCATCTATGTGCTGCAAAAAGATAAATACAAAAAGCTCAGCTCTCTCTTATAAGACACCCACAGTCTCCATCTGTCATCTCAACCCTTCCTCTCCCAACTGTTCTTAAATTAAATGAATGCTTCTAATGGGAGATTTTCTCATGAAAGCTTACGAGAATTCATCCAAAGACAAATTAAAACAATGCCATGTAATCATGCAATTCACCTCTCTGACAGGTTGCCTGGCTTCAGTGTTCACATTTACAGAAGAAAAAAACCAACAATAAGACACCCAAATAAAGGGGGAAAAAAAAAAACAACTAAAGAGCAAACCTCTCATTGATGGAAGCCGATATAGATGCAGGTCTCTCTCTGCAACAATTCCTACAGTTGTACAGATGAGACTAAAGGTTATTTCAGTCTGAATAAGAAACTACTGTACACATCTGCTTTTATGATTTTGTTCTTTGTAGGCCTCGCAGTTTGAACACGTCCAAAGGGATCAGCAGTGCTAAAACAATATGTTCTTTTTTCCTTCATGTAAATAAAACTAGCTTGGGCTACTGAGCCTAAAGTGGTTCGAAAATATATTTTCCTACTTATCACTTATCATTTTAGTTGCTTTTAGCGTCCTGCCTAGCATTCTATTCATGCCTGGACATGAATAGCATGTCTGGATTTTCCATTTTCACTTTTGTTTCTGGCCAGCTGAATTCTGGGGTTGCTGCTCAGTAATACAATTCTTCAGTGTTTGGGTGGAACACATCTAATTTCTATCAATTCTAGCCTAGAAAGACAAATTAGCAAAATTGTAATGAAATATTTCCATTAAAACCAGGTCTAAAGGGGGACACTTGAGAAGGAAACAGATGATAAGTTTGGACACGATCACCTGTCAGTGCCTCCTTAATAATAACTCTTAGTTTCCTCTATATTTCACCATTCTGCTCTTTGAATTCAGAGCAGGTAGTTTGATACCAAAGGGGATGTTTTATTAGAGAATGGTTCCACTCAAGTTAGATGTAGTGACACAAAGGAACTTCAAAGGAGGCAAGCCACCCTGCCATCCCAGAGAAGTTCCCAGCACCAGGGACAGGTTGAGGCTGGAAGCACCTAGGCTGAAGGACGTGTGTTTGGGGGGTTGCTCCTCAGCGTCCATCAGGTCCATGGCCATGGCCATGTCCTTGGCCAGGACAGCACTCAGGAGCATCCTCACCTGCCAGGGAGGGCAAGAACAACCCAACAGCCACAAAGGGCTGCTGCAACACTGGTTGGGTAAATCAAGAGCTCTGTCTTCAGTCACCTCTAGTCTAGACCTCTGTTTTGCTGCTGCGCTTGATTCCTTCCCTTTCTCTGGGTCTCAGCACCTGGTTGCAGTACTCACTCAAATGACAAGTCCCCTTGGATTTCCTTCTCTCTTAGCTTTAATCTCTCTTGCTCCCTCCTTGTTCTCTTACTCTCTTTGCATGATTTCTGCACTCCCCTTCCTCATTACCAAAGGCACTTGGGCTGTTTGAGTTCACAGCGAAAGGTAACTGAAACACTCCCCAGATTCCCCGGTCTCGGTTATTTTCTCTATGTGCTCTTTCACAGTTTCTTTTACTGAAGTCCCTCACTGTTGTACTTAACCACCGTGAGTGACAGAAATCCAATGCTGACCACTTCATTATCTGCCGACCTTGTCCCTCTGGCCTCCTGCCCCTCCATCTCTCTTGGGCAGTTTGCCCTACGTCGCCAGTCCTTGTTAAAGGTCAGGACCCCAAACCATCAGAATTGGTTGTGTTGTTTTACTGTATCACCAGAGAAATCAGGCCTGTCGGATCTCATTAAAGCCCTATTTATGGGTGGAACGCCACTCCTGGAGCAGGATGAGCTGCTACCTTTGAAACGCAATCTTCACCAGATCCGATCAGCACCACACAGGGATTATATTCCACCAGTCAATCTCTCATAATCGCTCCCACCCTTATTGGCATGGCTGCTGCTGTCCCTGCATGAGAAAGGAAATCCTCTTAAACAAATACTCTCCGCGGGAGTAAGACTCTACTTCCCCAAGAAGAGGCGCAGGATCTGGCCTCTCGGAGGACAGGTGGCCACCCAGGCTGGTGTGGAGCAGCCTGATCAATAAACCCAGTTCATGGCATTGTTATTCATGTAGCAGCTACCCATAGAGACACTTCATACTTAATATAGTGCAAATGATGGAAAAGTGTTAACTGATCCTCTCAACACACCTTTGAAACGAGCAGGGACCTGTCACCACCACGCTGGAGCGGGGAAGTGACGCCACTTCCTGAGTATGACATCGCAAACCAGCAGCAGCACTGAAAACTATAATTATTCCCAGCCTTTCAAGAACTTCTTCAGATCATGATTCTTACTACCTTCTTCTCTGACCTGACTGTTAAAATGGAGAGAAGCTTCCCCTTTAGGCTTACACCACAGTTTTAAGGCACAGCCACGGTAACACCAGCATTGCACTAAGGAATTTCTAGAGAGTGTTGTCAGGTGAGTCAGATGGTAAATAACATTATGCTTCCTGTGCCTATTGAGTCTTTTAAAGGAAGTTTCAGTGAGGCTATGTGCTGAATTGGTAATTCCCCCAGTGCACAATGCAGAAAACGATGCAAACCCATTATGTGAATTCTGAAGACGACGAGAAATCTCAGCTGCCTAAATGAGAATAAGTCAACAAGTAAACACAGAGACTCACAAAAAAACCTGGGAATAACATCGAGAACCAAATCATATCCAGAAAGAAGCAAAATGATCCCTCTACAGCATGACAGGATGGGGGAGGCAGCATATCAAATTCCCAAAATGCAGATGTTTCGCTTAAATGAGAGATCTGTAATGACTGGCTGTTCTGCCACAGGAACTCCAAGTTGGGCACTACAGGGTCATGTGTTAGGATTTTTCTAGAATGCATTTATAATATTATAGAATTCTTTGCCTGGAACATTCCACCTTGTTACCTGGTGTTCCTCCTGCTCAGGAGCGGGTAAAGAAGTTCAGCTGATGGGCAAAGGAAGATGCTGTTGCTGTTAAACCCAAGAGAATACAGGTGGAGAGAGTGATCATTTGAGGAAACAGGGACCAAACCTCTCTGGACTGAGGAACCATAAGGGCAACCAGCCCTGGAGGCAAAGTTTGGATGGGTTTTTATACCACCTTCTTGGGGTTTTGTCATTTCAGTTTAATGCCTAGAAAGAGGATGAACTTAGATGTTGTATGGTGAGAGGATTATCTTTGTATAGCAGCCTGGGAAAGGCATGGTTTGCATGCAGCCCACAGCAGAATTTTAAAAAATCCTTCTCCTTAAGAAAAAAAAAAAAAAAAAAAGACATAAAAAGAGGGAAAACTAAGAAATCCTCAACTAGATGGAGAAAAGAGAATATCTTAAGAAGTCTAACAGGCAGCCCTAGAACCAAAGCATGAAGACTCAATATAATTTATTAAAGTGGCAAGAGAAGGCAATAACTACACAGGAACAGCGAAGTTATCCACAAGGAGATTTACGAGGAGCTCAAAAGCCTGAGAACATGGTCCAGATTACAAGGGAAAACTACATCTACTTTGCCTAATTCTGAGCCAGGCAGGTGCATTTGCATTTTTAAGAGAGTGTATATAAAAGAGGACCACGACATGTAGGAGAGGTGCAATAGCAAATAGTCTTAACTAAAACAAGCACGTTTGTTTTTCACTCCAGATTCTCAGGCAGGTTGTGGGAACTGAGAGAATGAGCTTACCACATGTATGAAAAAGCCAGAAGATCTGCTTGCTGAATAGGTCACTAATTCTGATATTTTTGCATCCATTTGGGTCAGCAGGGTCATAAAATATGACCTTTCCATTTTTCAAAGTTTCTTCTAAGTCATTCTCCTAAGAGCTTCTTTAATCTGTTCTTAACCAGAAACAGTAGGGCTACCTCAGTTGGCCTCCTTTTAAATTTTCATGCCCATTTACAGACGTTTACTGAAAAGGGGTATGATTTTCACCGGGAAAAGAACAGCTAAATTAGGCTAAAGCATATTTTAATTTAATACAATTTTTTCCTAATACTGAAAATACACATATATTACATCTGACATTGTTTAACATTTCAGTAGATTCTCATTAGCAATGCCTTATGAGAACAAGTTACTCCCCATGACGGTGAGCACGTTTCCTTTGGAGGCTACAGAAGAGGTATCTCTGCTCCAGGAGAACACGGCGGTTCCCTGCAGCTCCCTTTCTCCGTGTGGCTGCAGTGAATTTCCTGCTCGGCTGCAACACTGAAACTATCTGTCAAGTCCAAAGCAGGAAGGGAGTTTGAAAGGCAAACATGATCTGTGATCAATACCCTAACAAATCCAAAGGAAGCCCCAGCTCCCAAAGGGTTAATCCAAAGAAGAAAAGGCATCCACACGTTTAGCGAGCTAATGTGTTTATTGACAGGGAGGCCTCTAAGTCCTCAACAGGGAAAAGCTTAGATAAGTGACGGGAAGTTCAAGCCTGACAACCTGGTTTGGGTGGAATTTTGTTACTTTTCTAGCTGATTTACTTTTCAGATCCCTGTGGGTGTCCTCCTGCAGGTTCTGCACCCACACAAAGCGCAGCCAAGCGCACCCTGGAGCAGGGGTATTCCCAGAACAGGGAATGTCCAGGCTGGCTGGTGCAGAACCACCACAGGGCACCTAGTCCTGGTCAAAGGATGGCTGATTAGCATCCAGCCTGCAGATACCAGCACCCTCCGGGGTGTTCTGACTGAATCTGGTACTTGAGCATGTTGTAACCGGCCATTGAAATTCTGCACCTGTAACCCCAACACTCGTGCTGATTTCTATAGGGACCTTCTGTAAAGTACAACCGAGAGCACCTCCCGGGTCTGCGCCTCTGCTTCACCACCCCAGAGCTAACCCTGCTCGCGTGTGGTGTGTCCATCGCTGGGCATCGGCGCAGCTGCCTGCGAGCTGGTGGACACCCCTGCCCAGGGCCGTGCTGAAGAACTGCATCGGACCACCTTAACTCCCCCCATGGCCACCCGCCAGTAGCTGCCGGTCAATGCCAGGGTCAGGGGTCGGGGTGTCCGCCTGCTAATAGAGTGTAAGCCAACATTGTCCTCAAATTGCTGGAGTAAAGGGACAATGCCCACCTCCTGCTGATGGCCATACCCTGGGGGAGGGGGTATCGGCTTTATTGGAAAACTGCCAGTCTGGGAGGTGATGGAAGTGGCTGATAGCAGCTACGGAGGGTTTGATTGCTGCTGGAGAGCCGGCTGGCTGGTTGGAAACTCTCTGAAGGGCAGTTCATTGACTGACCCCACGGAGCTGCCTATCGACGGCTGGGTTTTCCTCACTTGATGAATCTCCCTAGCCCTGCATGGTTCAGCCCCATTCACCAGCTGGGAGCCTGCTGGGTGGTGGCCAGCTCTGCGCTGGCCTTTCCAGCCTGATCAAGTACTCCCAGTGACCAACTCAGGAGCTCCTCAACGGCATCCACCTCCCTAGTGGTGACCAGATCCTGATGGCCAGACCCTATGGCCAAACCCTATGCACTGGCAGGAGCATCTTGTGGTCAGACCACGTGCAAGGGAACCGTGGATTACATGGTGTGCCTTCTGCATCATTTGAAAAGACTTTTAAAAACGAAGAGAAATGACAAAAGAAGGAGGTGAGACACATCACCAGAACTCAGGGTAAGAGTAACATCAGAATTTTGATAAAGATACAGTATTTGATCCACCCCAGGATGCACCTAATTCAAGACATGACTGCAAGGAAGACTCGGTAGATTTCTCTGCTCTTCTGATGACAAACACATACGATTGCAGGTGCCATAGCTGCTACTATAAAGATGTAATGATGGTATATTCCTTACAGATTTCTAAGACTTGCCATATTGGGAAAGTATTGTAACTGAACTAGATATATCACATTTCTACACTAGTTAAGAGATTATAGGAAGATAAATTAAATTAATGGTCCATCTAGCCAATATCCTGTCATCAACAGCCACCAGCAACAGGGCCCTGTAGGCAAGAGTATGAAATAACTGAGCAGACAGTGATGCTTCCCCAGAAGCCACCACCACCTTGTGATTAAAGAACTTCCTGAACTACAGGCCCTGTTCCATTTTTTAGCAGTCCTCAATGGGTTTTTCTCCCATAGAGCTTCTCAGCTGCTTTTGTGAACCCACGGCGCCTGTAGCCCAGCTACGTTTTGTCTTCTGTGAAAAAACAGCTTTGTTTCTTTGTCTACTTGTTTTTAACTTTTGGGCTGCAATTTTCATTGGGTGCCCACTCATTCTTGTACCAGGACAGAGAGCAGACAGGCATTCCCTATTTACCTTGTCCATTAAATGACAATTTTACGACGGTCCCCGCAGCGCATGCCGGTTGTCTCTTCCAGACTGGTGGGACCCAGCCTGCTTCATACTCCTTCCCTGCCCAGAAGCTCCTCCCTGTTTTGATCACCTTTCTTACACTTTCCTAAACTTTTTCCCATTCTCTTATCTCTTTTGTGAGATAGGATGAGAATTGCACTTATTACTTTAAGAGGCAGGCACATAAGAGATGCACACAGCGGCACAATGATCATAGAATCATAGAATCATTTAGGTTGGAAGAGACCCTTGGGATCATCAAGTCCAACCATCAAATCTTTGTGTTTTTTCTCTACTTCCTTCCTAAAAGTTCTTTACATTGTTTGGTTACTACTAAGAACCCAAATGATGTTTACAGGGGACTATTTATTGTAGCCCCAGTTGTCCCTCCTGAGTGGTGACAGTTAGCTCTGCACTATACATTGCCTCATCCTGTCTGTCTTGTGGGGATTCCAGATTTTGAACTGTATCTTTGATCATTTTCACGTTTTAATTTGATTTTGGGAATACTGTGCTGTATGGCACTGTCAGAAGCCCTTGCAGTTCTGCTCCTGTATGCAAGAGATGCCAGTGTCCCAAGTGCCTGTTCAGGAAGGAAATAAATACCCTAGAAAATTGTTCCCTATAGGCCTGGCAATCTGGTTTAGAACAGGCGTGAGGAGAAGTGTGAGGGAGGAGAATGGGCAAAATAGATCCTGGCACCGCTTCTGATGAAAGGTGTAAATTGGAAATACCTGCGTTTGAGAACAATTTCCTCAAATATATTAATTTTTTAGTAATTTGGTGTCAGCACCAGTTCCTAAAGACACTTGGGATCTTCCTACTGAGTAACTGCAGGCAGAAAAGAAGCCAGACCCTGTAAGATGCACGGAATACACTGAGACAGCAATGACTTCTGATTTCTCATTACCAGCAGTACCCGAAAGCCGTACGTCCCACAGGAGAGTGGGCTCGCAGCACGCCCAAGCATGGCATGGTGGCTCTCCAGAGAGTCACCAGTTGGGTTGGTCAGCATGATGCTTATTCCAGGAGATCTCTCTGGACAGCCGTTGTCCAGTGTGGAGAGAGGCTCTGTGAGACAGCAGGAGCCATTCTCAGTTCTGCAGAGTACGTGCCCAGCTCACCCAGTCCCGCTTTTGCAGCATCACACTTGGTAGCCCTGTACAAAGTTGAGGAGAGCGGGGTATCAGATGGAGGAGGTTTAGGTTTGATCTCTCCTACAGGGATTAAATCAGCACCAACTGCAGTGAAACCATGGACACCTCATCAACATACAAGTGTTTTAAACAGCCCTTCCACAAATTAAGGCTGGACTGGCAGGCAGGCAGGCAGGCAGGCTGGCTTCTAGCTGGGACCCCAGCCACAGGTGGAACAATGCCTGATTCATCTTGGGAAAGAGGGGAGAGGGGGAGGGAGAGGGTGGGTGCTCGCCTGGGACAAGGACTCCCAGATGTACCATGGCCACCGGTAAACCAGGTTCTCAGTGACAAAGAGGATTCCGACAGTCAGACCTTCTCTTGCAATAGGTTTCCAACAGGAATGCTGGACATGAGAAACCTGTAACCAGTTCTGTGGTGGAGTTCATCAGCCTGGGAACTGGGATTCTCTGCCAGAGCAAGGAACATGGCTGTGGTTCTGTGCTGCCCACCAACACTACATGGAGCCCGCAGGAATATTTCCCTCCTGCAAAATCCCAGCCTGAGCAGAGAGCGGAGGTGCAGCCTGAGCACTGGGATCTGGCGACAAACTCCCTGAGCAATAGCAGTGAGTTTAGTTTTGAGACCTGATAGCTCGAGATCTGGATTCTTCATACTGTTAGTGGGTCAAGATGCTTGATTGACCAGACTATCAAAGGAGACGCCAGGGTGGGTTCCTGCTGCTCAGCCTTCTCCTTGTCTCAATTTGCATATTCAAGGATCGCCGCCGATGCCTGGCTGTCAGAGATGGTGACAGTTGTGGGGGTTTTCTAGCTTTATCAAGGGGGATTATTTTTAACCCAAATTATTTTGCATTGTAAATGTTTAAATCCACATCAAATCCAGATTAATGCATAAAATAGTCCAAGAGGGTATTTACTGGGAAAAAAAAATAACAATAAATCAAGTTATTATGGCTAGCTCCGATCTGAAGTGTTTTAAAAAAGGGGAAAGTCTGAGGTTTTGGCTAAAATATCACTTCAAGGAGAAGATTCAAATAAACCTCTCTGCAAGACGGCTGAAGTTTACATACAAACTGGAACCCTTAGTACTTTTTCACAACATGACTGGAATTAATAATGCAGATAAATCCTAAATAAATCAGGATTAGTGTTAACTACGTCTTGAGGTTTAATACGCTCTACGAAAATGAAAGGGGGCCGGCGGGGGAGGAAGGAGCTTTGCCTTAAACCTTGCCCATGAGCAGAGCAGAGCAGAGCAGAGCAGTGCCCGGGGAGGAGGGCAGGGGCGCGGGGCAGTCGGGAGCCCCGAGGACCAGCCGAGCAGGGCAATCAAAGCGCCTCTAATCGCTGCCGCTCCGGGGATGTGTTCAAAGGATCTTGTCTGGCCACAGGCTGCCTAAGGTCACAAGTGAAATGCAGTTGCGGGGCAGGGGGAGGGGTGTCTCGGATTTTTGGACAGCCCGGCTGTTTGGATCTGTTTTCAGGGAGGTCAGCCGGATTGCAGTATTTTACCGTCTTATCAGCAAAAAGATTAAATTTCCCTTCGTGGTTAAAGAGCTCAGCCCCACTCTGAAGGAAAATATAAATAAAACTGCCAACACAACCGCCCTAAGTAAAAACTGCCGCAGTTTGCCGGCGCTCGCTGCGAGGCCTGGGGAGCCGCTTCCCGGTGACCTCTGCACTGCTGGCCCCACTGCCCGCTCTGGCGGGATGTCACTGACATCCTCCTCCTCCTCCACCGTGTTTAATGCACCCCTGTGGGTCCCCGGAGAAGGGTTAACGCTGTGAGTGAAGACTGAGGAGGGATGGTTGGGTTTGTTGCCTGCTTAAGGCACAGGTCACTCCAACCGATGTCGTCATTGCTCTCCAAGGCTGTTGCACATATGAGTGTCCCTGTCCTCTCCTCCCTGTGCTGGACAAAGCCAAGGCTGGTCAAACACTCTCACTCTCTGACACAAAAGTAGACTTTTCAGTGTGTTTTTTTCCCCAAAGCCACAGGGGAGTAGAAAAATGCTTCTTGTGGTCACTTCATCGCCTGGAAATTCACCCCTGTCCTTCTCCATTCCTGCTCTCTTTGTGGACATCTGTGTAAGGACACTGTTTGCTCTGTGTTGCCCTGTGTGTCTTAGGTGCGAGACTGGGACTGAAAACTCTCGGAAATTTGTGGCATTTTAAGAAATCTCATCTCCCATCTGTTTCCTGTTCCTTTTTTTTTTTTTTTTTTCCTTCAGCACTTCCCCAGTGCTGACACCAGCTCGAAGACTCAGAAGAGATGAGGGCCAGATTCTCCTCTGCCTTGTGCCACAGCTAATGACCAGCACCTGTGCAAAACCAGCAAGAAATGCACAGGAATAATCACACGTTACACGCTGCTTCTGCCACCCCTGGTCCCTCCACACAGAGGCGTAGGGCCAGCACGCAAACAATGGAGTCCTTGTGGAGGTCAGGTTGGAGTCACAAATGTGCTTCCAGGGCGACCAGTTTGAAAAGAAAGGTAGAAATGTGAAGTTTGCTTGTGATTTTTGGGGGTTTTTTTTGAGTAATCTTTGGCCTGTGGTAATGCAAGGATGAGTGGAAGAGCTGCTTCCTTCCTGCTACCGGCAGCATGTGAGCCGGATGGTGCTCCTTTCTGAGCAGGTACGATACTGCCCTGGCTCCAAGTAAAGATTTGTTAATTTCTGAATGAAAAGTTCAGAATGGTATGGTATGGTATGGTATGGTATGGTATGGTATGGTATGGTATGGTATGGTATGGTATGGTATGGTATGGTATGGTATGGTATGGTATGGTATGGTATGGTATGGTATGGCAAGGATCTACACAAGGAAAGAAACAAACATTCCAACAAAAAGCCTGTACCCAGCGATGTGCACAAATCTGAAAAATATCCCAGCTCCTTCCATAAGGCAGTCAGTTTGCTAAACTTGAGTGATAACTTGTTGATTTGGATTGATGTGTGAAATATTTACATATGATTAAACATTGACCAGTAAGCAAACAGAGTAGGTTTTCAATAATTTTAAATATTTAAAAGCTGGAAATCATCCTATTTTATATTACATAGAGCAAAGTGCCAGCAGTTAGTCGTCCCATTGTTAATGTTAGATGTTGGGATTCTCAAACACAAGATCTACTGTGAGAATGAATACCTGTCTCCAACCTCTTCATGAACAAGCCTGCAGATCTGTATTCAGAGCTTCAGATCTGAAATGATCCTAACTGGGCTGGTGACATCTCCCAGCAAATCCCTGTTTACAAGTTGGCACATTTACCTTGGTGGCATTGGAAACTTTAAAAGAAGTTAAAGAAATTAAAAAACTAGCCTGTCTTTTCTTTAAGGGAAACTTAAGCATAGGCCTAGGAAGATAAAGATGAGATGCACAAGTGTAAGAAATCCTAAGATATCTTTGATTATTCTAACTTTTGCAGAGTTAACACTGACATTTTATGAAAGTTAACACTGACATTTTAAGAAATAAGAGTATTGCATTCACCCACAGCTTCTCTGCTCCCAGGAACAGCCACCCATAGTGAGCATGAGGCCACCCACAAACTTCACATGACCTTCAGGTCGGTTCAGATGAAACAAACCTCAAGGATGCTCCCCAGCAGCTGGAGAACCTGCTGTGGCCCCAAAGCAGGACGAAGTGCTCTGCAGGGCTCAGAACAGCTGAGGATGCTCATTTGTGCGGGCACATGGTACCGCTGCTTAATCAGAGAACCTCTGTTTCCATGCTGTACCAACCCACCCAATGCATCCAAAAATGCCTCCTTTGGGCCAACATCAATATTTAAGCAAACCCATGCTGGCACCATAGTATGGCAGACCAAACCAACCAACTCATTCATTGCGCAGAAAATAAACGTATTAAAAGTGACGTCAGAGCTGTGGGACCTGGGACGGGGCTACGGAACCACTGACATGCTCAAGACAGACTGGTCCTGCCCCAGCCTCCCTCATTGCAACCTCTGCCATTGCTGATGGAACAGGAGAGCTGAGCTGCCGTGTCCAGCCTGGGCAACTGGCGCCCAGTTTGGCTGCGGCCAGGAAATCCGCCTCTGCAGAGTTGCAGGGACCTTTTCTAGACTGGCTTTGCTGGTTGGAGAAAAATATTTCTGGAGGTTTTCCCAGGATTCTCGACATAAATGTTCAGAAACCATGGGATGTTAATAGAGAACAAAAGCTATTTTATTTATACCATGGTGTTTAAGCGTTTAAGTTCTGCTTTCAGCCGTTTCCAGTACAAGAGAAAAGAAAAAACAATAAGGGGTGGGAAGGAGGGGGGTGGGAGGACATTGAGAAATGGATGTACGTGGCAATGTAATCTTAAACCCTCATCCTAGTGGGCAAACGTAGAGTGAATTAAGTGCACTAGGTGCCTAAGAACAAACCAAGCCAAGCCTGGTTATACTCCTTAAAAAAGCACGCACTACTTTTCACGTGTGTTTGAAAGGTGCAAATTTCCCAACCCTAAAGGTAACTGGTGAGGAATAAGAGCTGGAACAAATAACCTGAAAACCTTCCGTGAAAACTGGCCAACAGTGAAGAACATTTTAGTTTGTGCTCAAAAAGCTGCAACTTCATATTCACAAGGACGTTTATACATCTCTGCTGAAAGAGGATATGAAAGCAGTTATAAAGAACAGGAATCAAAGTATAACAAATTAAACAAGGAAGCATCTGTGACAATTAGTATAAGCCAAAGCAAATATACGCAAACAACTTGTAAAAACGTCAAATGTGTCGAGTTCTACCAATGAAATGCTCACAAACAATAAACCGGAGATTTTTGAAGTTCACCTTTGATACAAGACATTCTAATAATTGATTACTATGTGCAATAATTAACTGTTACTAAACAGAGAGGGTAAAAATGTCAATAACTGGGGAATAAAAGATTCCTGGTGCATATTCGTAATCAAACTAGCAGATGTAAATATATAATCAAGGTCATGAAATAGTAAAGGTGTAGGCTAAATAGCGCCTGTTAAATAGAAAGGTTTTTAAATTACCAACTCTGAAAACCTGTATCTAATAATTTTAAAGGAGTCATTTGGAAATTCTTGAAAGGTTTCTGGCTAATCCTTAATGTGTCTTCAAGAAATGGGAAAGTCTCCAGAAGATTTAGGAGGAAGTTAAATTGCAGGTCTTTCAAAAGTACACAGGATTGACCTATATATGTAATAAAAGGTCAACACTTGACATGTGTCAGCAAAGAGATGAAGGATGGAAACAGGCTTAACACTAACTAACATTATTGCACTGGAAGTGATTTCTTTTTTTTTTTTAATTGCCTCAGCAAAGCTCGTTGTGAAGGCCCGTAGATGGATCAAATCTAACTTACAACAATGCTGTGAGCCTGTACCAAGCCCTGAGTTCCCAAAGGATCTCCACCAGAAAAAAATATCCAGATCTCCATTCAGAATTGGAGAACCCATCACTTGACGTGACAGTCTCATCCATGACATGTGAAGAAGTAAACAAAGAAGGTCTGACAAAAAACCGTCCAGGAAGGCAAGACAAAGAGCAAGGGTTTACTTGGATATTAAAGCAAGTGCACAGGAAGAGAGCCCTTTTCATCACCTTAGTGCTCAGCAGATTAAAAAATGGTAATACTCTTAAAAATATTTCAATTCGTAGAGAATTATAATGCGTGTTCAGACAAACAAGTAATAGCATCGATACTGAACACAGGAAGGTGGAGGGGGTAAAGCTGTGGAGAAGGCTGCTGGAGAAGACTAAAGAGGGGAAGAGGAACAATGAGATGATGCAAAAGGGAGGTTTGGTGGCAGCTGAACAGAAAGACATGGGAGGAACCAAGGATACATACTGAATGTAGCTTGAAAAGGAGAAAATCAACATTTGCTGACAGAGTCAACTAGCACTTGCTGTCTGATATCATGAGCTAATTTAATGGGAAGTGGACCAGTTTGAGAAAAGGACAGTGAAACTCCAGCAGAAGGAAAAAGGGAAAAGCACTCAGCCATGTATTGTGCCAGCAGTCAAAATAAAATTTGTGACAGTGACTCAACACTTCAATTACGTATGTGGAGCAAGTCTCCATCCTGTATAGCAATTCTTGATAAAGTATCTAAAGAAATGTATATTCTGGGAACCACTAATGACGGGGGCTCTAAATCACGCTGACGTGAACGGTAATTTGCAAAGCAGTAAGTTGTGAGGTTTGAGGATCTGATACTGGAAAATGCTTCTTACAGCATATCAAAAGAATTTGATTTTTTTTTTTTAGGTACAAATAATAATGAAGGCCTAATTGTAGTTAAGGGGAAGCTAGGCAACAAGGATCATAATTCAGTTAGATTTTTAAATAGTACAAAAATTATCCTTAATAAATGAGTAGTAATTATGCTCCATTTCAGCGAGGCAAATAAGGAACGAGAGAAACATTGGCCTGAATTGAGTATCATGAAGCAATAAAAGAAAAGTTTTCAAAGCAAAATGACAATGGACCTATTTCAGCAACATGATTAATTTTTATATTCATGGGATTTATGTATATGCTTAATATCTTTCCTGAATGGATATGGATTTTTAATGCAGGTCTATGTGCTTCAATGAATTGGGGCATCTGTCTTACACTGGATGATTATGAAAATAAACAGAAAAGGAAAGAGAATCTGATTTGTCCAAGGCAAGAAAACAGACAGACTATGGAAACAATCAAATTCTAAAATTAAGACTTTACACGGAATACGTTAAGCTTAAATGTTTTCATTTACGTAAAGAACAAAGATAAATAAGGATTTCTGAAAGCTGTAAATGCAGAATTCACTAGTATATCAGTTAAGCAGTAGAATTACAGCTGATTTTTGTTTGACTTTTCATATGGAGTGGTGGGGATGGTTTCTTTTCTTTGGCAGAAAAGAAATAGAAATATTAAAGGGTACCACGATGATACTTCGATGAGAAGACTCTTTCTCATTGGAAATTTTGATTTCTCTGGAGAGAAATGTATACCATAAAACTAAGCTTCTGGTCTCTCTGTCTGGATTCAGACCACACCTTTTACTGCAGGTCAGGCTTGCTCTGCACCCCACCATGCAAAAGCTACAGAGTTTAGCCCTAAATAACCCTTCCATCATCAGAAAACAGCCATGTCCCCTACAATAATAAAGAAACACCCCAAAACCCCAACAACCTGGAGAAGGTGTTGTGTTGAACCATCCTTTGCAATGGCCACCAATGAATCTACCAAGTATAAATTGAGTTTTACTTGGGTGCATGACCAGGCCTTGCCAAAATTTTTGCCACAGGTTACACGTGTAAGGCTACAAAAGAGGATCAACTTCAATTACCCGCCTCCCTGTGCAACTGCCACAAACTGATGCTATTTTTGCCTCAAATCACTGATGTGATTTTGGTGAGAATACTTTTCTTTGCCTCAAAGAATGATGTCAAATCACACAGAATTATGACCTGTTTGCTGTGCCATGTTAGCAAAGCTAAAAAAGTGTGATACAAAGGTATTCAGCTCTTGAAGCCACCCTCTCCTGAACCAGCAAACAACAAACAATGCTCTGGTTCTTGTGACAGGACCGGGCTCAGCATCTCATGGGCAGCAGGGCATGCTCGTGCCCACAGACTGGCACTCAGTGCCAGACATCAGTTTGGGACTTTGGCTTTTATGAGTCATCTTAGCACTTTCTTCTTCTGTTGCACAGAATGTCAAAAAGTTTGACTTTTTTAAAAAAGATTCCAGCTTTGTAGATGAATGTTATGGTGCTTTTTGGAGAAAGGGAAAGGATATGGTTTTGCACAGTTGTGTTTGCAAACCTCAAGAGATTTATTATGCCTGGACTGATAAAACTAGTGACTGCTCAACCTCTTCTCCAGTCAAGCTGGCTTCCTTTAAGCTGGTCTGTTTTAGGAGATGAATGCTGTATTATGAGGGTCTATGAGCCTTCCTAGGTGTCACATTTTTTGGAAGGGACCTTGGTAATGTACCTGTGTGTCTAAAGACCATACAGAAGACATACTTGGATAGGAACTGGTCTTAGTTTTCTTCCAAATACTTTAAAAATAAGATGTCT
Organism: Jacana jacana; assembly: GCA_013400555.1. NCBI lineage: Eukaryota > Metazoa > Chordata > Aves > Charadriiformes > Jacanidae > Jacana > Jacana jacana. Next base: position 515,707 of record VZTM01030844.1, on the reverse strand, counting down.
CACTGGAAAAAGGTATCGTTTTTAGAAAAATTAAAATTAAAACTAATTACATTACAATTTCAGATTTCTCTATGTCTTTATTGAACTCGATCTTCCTCAGTTTTTCCCTGAGGTTTTGCAGCCCAGCATTGCTGTGTTTATGTACAGGCTCTAAAGAGCAACCCTGTTTATACCAATCAATTTGTGGTTAAAAAAATGCAGAAACCCGAGTGAGCTCATTTTCCCCTATGTGATGTGATTACAACTTTTTTGCATGTTGAAAAATAAACTCGATTTGAGGTTGCTGCTCACTTTGAGCAGCCATTGTTGAATGTTTAAGTACACACCAGAGGAACTGACAGCAGTTCTGAGTCAAAGGAGTCTGTTGTGAAGGCTTATAACTCATTGAATAATCTTAAATTATGTTCTTTGTCATCAGAAGTTCAAGTAGTAAGTTCCTCTGAACGCATTTCCAAATCTGTTCCATTTTTTTGCCTTTGAAGTGACATTTCATTGGGTGTCCACACAACTAGTAGCTATGGAAGATAACCCTATTGTACAATACAGAAGATGCATTAATCCTGTGATTTCGTTATTTCTTGGCAGAGTTTTCCAGCTTTCCCATCTCTTATTTTCCTATTTTCTAGTCAAGTACATACGTCAAGACTATGTTTTTAAATGAAAAAACCCAAAGCTAACCAACCAAAATTCAACCAAAACCAGTACACATGTACCAGCGCATCAGAGAATGATAGCAGTGCTGGGAAGATCAGTACCATCCCATGGCCCACCTCTCTCTTTACATCTGGTCCATTTGAAAGCTCACTGACAGAAGCAATTTCTTGCAAAGCACACTGTTAAAACCGGTGTAATAGATTCCTCCCTGCACCTCCTCCTATGGGTCTTTCAGCTCTCAACCAACTAATGATTCTTCTTTCCTCTCTCCTTTTTCTTCTTTGGAAAGAACCGCTTTTCTTACCTACGTCCTCCCCTCCCTTACCTACACCCCCCCCCCTCCCAAATCTGTAATAGAGCAATACATTTCTATGTCAGAAGAGATAACTGAATATTTAAGCACAGTTGCTCAGGGTGAGGGGTCCCTGTCCGTGGGGTGACAAACTTGATCTAGAGCTAGAGGCAGGACAGCTACTACCACCACTGGATCTATATCTGTTTGGGCCTGTTGGTCCTCATGACACCAGGACCTTCCCTGTGCCACCATAATTGCACAAAGAGTTACTCAGCACCAAAACGCATTGTGTGATAGAGCCATGTTTCATGAGACCTAGCTCAGCCACCCCCCCTGCACAAATGAGGTTGTTCTGTTCATTCCTGCACCAAGCTCACCCTCTCTGTGAGGGCTGCAGTGTATCTTTTGGAAAAGCTATCACCCAATCTTCAATTATAAAGGCCAAGTGACATAGATGCTTCATGTCCCTAAATAACTGGTCCTCACTGTCTACTGGTTTCATTGGATAAAATACCTAGACTAAGTTTCACCAGTTTTTCACTGCAAAATACGTTTTTTCAGATCACCAACCCTTGTTGTAGCTCTTCTCTAAATTCTGCACAGTTTTCTTTTTTGAGATACATTCACCAAAACTGAACTCACTGATGAGAGCCAGAACCCTGACAGTGGCCTTGCAAGTGGTGTCACACACTTTGTGTGGCCCATTTGGCCAAGAACCTCGTTGGCTCTTACAAACACATCACTACGACGCTCATGTTCAGTTACCTGGCGTGAGCTGAGGTCCTTTCCTAAGATGCAGAGTTTCAAGCCTCTAGATAACAATGACTGCCTGAAAATCAAGCCCCTTTGCAGCATTTCAAACATGACACCCAAAATCACTAATAACTTTGGTCTACTGACCGAAAGATTGGCTTCTAAACAAGGAGGTGTCAGATGTGACATCAGAACTCAGAAACCGAAATGAGAGATAGTGAAGCTGCTGGAAATACAGAGAATTAGGAGACAAATATTCAATAAATTAATACACAAATAATAACTGACTCTAGAGCCAACTTGCAAAGGAAAGGAGGGATATGTTAAGAAATGTGGAAAGCTAATGTTTTCATTTAAAATTTATTTAGTTTAGAACTATCATTTTATGTGCCCGTTGATCACGAGGATGTGATCTGCTTCCTCACCTCCATGTTTTCTACTGTTGTCTTTGGCCTTAAACTAGGCAATAATATTTATGGAATAACAGCCATGTTTTCTCATGGGTTCAGCAGCGAGGACTGTGACAACTGCACCCTGATGTAGATGCTATTGACATAAAAGTAGGATGTAGCAAATAATAATTAACGCTACCACCACCACAATAAAGGCCCTCAACTGAGGTCTCTTTATCATTGCAAAACATAACTTTCAAGTGAATGATGAAGCACACAGCAATGTTAGAGGTAACACTGAAAGGCGCAGTATTCTTACTAGGGTTTGAAAAATAATGGGGTCAACCTCAGGAAAAACTTCACTGATAATTCAGTAATAATCTATCACTATCTGGTATATGCTGTCTCTAACACTTCTACCCTAAAAATCATATCTATCTATCTATATCTCCGTATATTTCACGGGTACTACATAAAGAAAGCCGGGGTAAATGCTTGGTGTTAACTTCCTTCTAAAGTGGCGAAAGGAATGCTGATGATGGCTGGGTAACCTGTGCAATTTATAGAAATAGAAGAGACAACACTGAAAAACAAACTACAGAATAAAGACTTATCTCCCCCGCCTCACATCATTTGGCTGCCTTCTCCATATGGCCAGAAGGAAAAGCCATCTCCCATTTGCCCACCAAACCACATATTTAATCCATGTGCTTATGTCAAACTTAATTACAGCACATTTGGCATAAAATAACAATCCACATCCTTGGAGAGGGGAACTTAAGTAGTTAATATGTGTGATTGAATGAAAGTGCTTTGCTGAATGTTTATGAGAAACCCAAGACGAGTGAAATGTGGTGATATTTTAACCACTTAAACACCAGCTCTACTGTCCTGTGCTGGAGCCCCACGTCCCCCCAGGGCACCTGCCCAGCCACCCTGTGCTCTGACAAAAGCCTCACACCAAGAGAACTGCTCTTCTACACAAACCTGGCCATGTCTCCCCCAACAGACTCACTGTCCTCTTAGCAATAATGTCATCTTATTACAAAGGAGAGATGTTGATACCTGCGTGCACCCCTATTTGGTGCCCCATAGTTTCAGACAGCGTGAAACTTTGCCACAAGAGGGTTGGGATCTCCCTACAAGTGAGGCAGTGAAGACACTCTGCAGTGGGTCGTGGCAGAGAACAAGAAGTTTTCCTGACCGGGAGACAGATGGCATAACCCAAGACCTGCACCAGAAAGCTCTTGCCCCAGAGCAGGGAAAAGCCTGTCCCACCATCAGCCACCAGACTTTTTTGGTTTGCATTGCTTCTACTGCAGCTCCAAAAGGCACCACACAGAAATCTGTGCTCTGGCTTTTAAGATCTTGCAATCTGACATCCCATAAGGCAAACCAGAATTTCACAGAGGTCTCCTGCACTGAGCTTCAAAGCTCTGTTGAAGCTGAGCCACTTTCCTTACAGAGGAACAAAGCCTGATTTAAAGGTCTAAACAATGTTTTAGTTCCCCCTCCACTGCCACCCCATCCCCTTCCATGGCCAGTGAGTGATTTTCCTTCACAACAAAGACTGGACAACTGTTGTTTCCTATGATTGTAGATGGAAATGAAGATGGCATTACTGGAGAGGAGCTCCAGCTCCTGGCACCTGCAGGTTTTGCTACAATGCACTTTCCTGTAGATTTTGTCAAACTGCCCTCTAACAACCCACTTACAAATGTGGCTCTGAGAGGTAATACGAGTCTTCCTGCCCTTTTCTAACATTCTGTGCCTTAAAAATATCTGGGTGCTTCTTTCTTATTCTCATGCCAGTTTGTAGAAACCACCGGTCTCCAAAATGGAAATCTCTGTAGTCCCAAGAGTCTCTAAGACATAACAAGTGAGTCTGGATTTATGTTCAGGTGCAGATTTACTAGGGGCAGATAAGGAGGAAGATGTAAAGATGTTTCAAGTCCCACACAGAAGTCAGTTGGCATGGCACAAATGCAAATTTAAGGATGAAAAGCCCAACCTCTAAGTGCAAATATGTGGCTATGATCTCTGTCTCACAACATCCCTACACCACAGACCACAGCACAGGGACACTGGGGAAGACCATTTTCACCAAGAGCACCCAGTACTGGGTGCTGCTGAGAGTAGAGGCTGGGCTGGGGTGTCCTCTTGACCAATCCTGCACAGCTGTTCTTCAAAGTTTATGTTCACAACCTTCCTATTTACATGGGAACTGTCTCTAACGTTGAATATTAGATTAGCATCCGTGTACCTGATATGAATATACTTTATATATTTATATAACTCCTTAGGTGGGAAAGACAGCTTTGGGGAACCTCTAAAGTAACCATAATCCAGCAGTGGCAGGAGCTGAGAATCTGCAAAGGAACAGCAAGACAGACCTGATGGTGCGAGGTGCAGGTTGTGGGCATTGTGGGTGGCCTCTGACACGAGGCCAGCATCCTCAGGGACATCCTGGCAGGCAGAGATGAATCCTCCCACAAGAAATCAGGGGCAGGGCAGGTGGGCTGGGGAGGCACGGAGCAGAGAGCACGGTGGCAGCTGAGACCACAGCAGCTCTGTCTGGCGGCCAGTGGCACAAATCGGTCCAGAGCCTGGAGGCAGGAACCGGAGAAGACACTCTCTGGAATAGATACAGGCATGGCCAGGTTCAGACCCCATCCTGTCCTCACCAACTGGCTGTAGGTGGGCGGAGGAGCCCACCTATGGAGCAAGTGCAGATCTCCACTACCTCCAAGCACAGAGCCATCTGCACAGCAGCTACCCTACTCTTGCAGTGGCACTGTTTGGCAGTGCTGCCCAGGAGAGCCTGCTTCGGGATCACTTCAAAACAGGGTCCAAGAACTGCTGATGGCATTTGGAGCCCCCATGCTGTGTGAAAACCCTTGGCTGATCTCAGGCACCCTGGTTGCAGGGACCTGAGTGGCACAGGACACGGTGTGTGCTGGCTCCTGCTGGCTCCCTGGCCTGTGATCCAAGAGACCAGGAGATGTAGCCAGCAGAGACTCAGAGCGTGCATCAGCAAGGAATCAAACTTCACAGCACTGACCTGGAACAGTGGGCAGTTTGGAGGAGTTTAGCTGGATAGCCTGAGAAACAGGGGCTGTGTGATAAAAGGATGGAGCCAGGCTCTTTGTGGGAGTGTGCAGTGAATGGGTGAGCAGCAGAAGTCTGAACAAGGAACATTCTGAGTAGATACTCAAAAAAAAAAATATATATTTCATGAAAGTAGTCAAAAAGTGGAACAGTTGTCCAGAGAGGTTGCAGAGATATTTAATGCCTGACTGGAGAAGGTCCTCAGCAACTTGATTTCTGTTGGCCTTCCTTTCAGTGGGGGTTTGGACAAGGTGACCTCCAGAGGTCCCTTCTCACCTAAATTACACCACGATAACCAGGAAGGCTAGAAATGCGGAGGTCACTGCAGTCAGCACCTGAGATCACAGACGTGGAGTAAACTTTCTGTGTAAGAAATGGTTTCTGTAGATAGTGCAGGGAAAGAATAAAAAGTGTTCAGCAATGACCTTGATACAAGGAGCAGGAACAAAGAGGAAATAGCTGAATGTGGCAAGGAGGTTATGAGCCCTGGTAATGGCCTGCTCCCTCTCTCATACAATGAGAATGGAAAATCTCCTATTAACTTCAGTGACACCGGACCAGGCTCTAAAAGAGCAGACACTAAAGTGGATGACAGTGTCAGAAAAGAGAGGAGGAAAGAAGGAAAAATTTAAGTTTCACTTTCATCATGCTGAGTACGAGTTAACTGCTGAAATTCTATTGTTCCCTATTTCAAAAATGAAAATAAATAGTTTGCAACAAATACGGTGGAGTGACTGCTGCTGGAGTTAATTGGCTCTGTATCTTTAAAAAGATGGCATGACTTTCTTGTTGCCAGAGACTAATTCCTGACGATTTATCAGAGTTAGTGAGAGTCCTTCACCCTGACCTGGATATAAGAAAGGTGACAATAGCCTAAGAACCATCAGATTGGGTGCAAAATCCCAAGGAACGCACGCTGTACACCAATTTAACCTGAGCACTGTGCCTTGGATTTTACACTTCCTCTGGTAGTAAAAAATTAGATTATTTTGGACACTGAGAATATATAGATGTATTTTTATATAAATATATATATTCTAGTCATAGCAGGATTACGGAGGACAGACTGGTTATGGGTATGTAAATTTGATATGTAAATATATACAACATAATCGTAAATTTCTGCATCTTACAGCAAAGTGCATGCTGTTGAAAAAGTTGCAGAGAATTTATTAAGAATACAGTTTTATCCAGGGTGGCTAAAACACTGCCCAGACCAAACCAGAAATTGTATTTTCTGGTATGGGGAAAGTTATAGGAAGAAAACATCAAGATTTGTCAAAACCCCTTTGGAGTGAAGCCGTTTCATAGCCTGGGGTTATTGCTTGCTGCTACCACTTGTTCCATTTGTTGTCGTCTTTTTGGTTATTTATGCCTCGTGAAGAGGCACTGGTCTTTTCTTTTTGATCCACAGGACACGCTTCCCCATGCCAACACAAAGCTGAATGGCAAGTATCCATGTGTCAAGCTGTAACAGTGACTGAGCACTCCGAAGCCAATAGCAGCTCCGATCCCCCAGCACCCTCCTATGCACCAGGACCAGCAATACTTTAAGGAGGGGATCATTCAGGCACAGCCTGCACTGATGCTTAGGTTTGGTCTAAGTCCCACAGAAAGCCAGTGGCTGAACTGGGAATGGAAGCTTGGGCCGCTGGCTCCCAGGCCAGCTCTGTGCCCTGCAGAACACACTCCCTGTGCTTATCCACAATTATTATTGATTGCAGATAGAAAACAAACCCTCCTGGCATCTCCCAGCCCCCGGTCAGTGACGTTCAGGCGTCTGCCAAGTGTAGTGCCCTCTTCCCCTCGGGGCTGGAGCGAATTCCCCTTCCCACGTCTGCTGGAGAGCCCTGTCTGCTCAGAGGGACCCAGGATTCCAGGCAAAGCTTTCCCATGCCATCGTCCCTCAGAATAGCTCTGCTCTCCATATTTTTAGCAAGGCCCTAATGGGCCAATATGTTTGATTTTCCACTGTTTCCACCCTAGCTCAAGTCCTGCTCCTCGGCAGGCTCCCTGTGTTTCTGCTGGCCTGTCTGGCCAGTGGTGGCAGGGACGGGAGACGCAGGGTGGAGGAGCCTTGGAGATGGTAGCTCTGGCAGCAAGAGCTGCTTTGCATACTTGAAGTTGTACAAAGCTGATTTTCTGAGAGAGAGAGAAAGACGGAGAAAGGGGTTTCTGTAAGTAGCAGAGACAATGAGAACAAGGCAGGCACTATGCCAAGCACGGGATGGCTGCCAAAACACATATCATTAGCTTGGACCAGCTATAAGCAAGGAAATGAGAAACATATGTTGGAGAGCAAGGTTAGGAGTGAGGGACTATGGGTCAGTGACAGTCGTCCGAAAACTTTTCCCTTGTTCTTCAGCTGTGGCCCGATGGTGTCAGATGTCATTCTGACAGCCTTCATTTCTCATGACGGCCAGGCTTATTTTGGCTTGGTTGTTTTTTGTTGTGTTTTGGTTTTTTTTGTTTTTTTTTTTCCCCCCCTAATGGGAGTTACTGAGAGGAAGAAGAGAACAGACAAAAAAGGCTTTGCCATTTTTTTTTCCACAGTTATGGGAAAATAACCTTGTTTTCGGTGATGTTCTCTGAAATCCTCACCCTTTACAAAATAATGGTGTCTTAGGACTGGGATTCTGCCTGGCCCTGGTGGAAAGAAAAGGGTGGGCAGTGGATTCCTAAGTAGTTCTTGCTGTTCTTTCTTAAATATAATTAGATGCACCTCATTACCTCGCACTAAAGGCCTTTTGTACCTCTTTAGGGCTGTATTTCCTGAAACCATGGTGTGCCATGGCTTGCAGCATCCAGTCTTATTTTATCACATTAACTATATTTTTAACATTTTTACCCTTTATCCAAGCTGTTTGCAGACTATTTCATTTTTCTCCAAAGACTATACCCAGATGATACGTTACTCACTGACGTTTAATGAAGTGTTTGAAGTTCCTGCTCCCTTTCCCAGCACTATTCTGCCTCCCCGTCCATTGATGGAGCTTTCACTAGATAGCACCTCAAAGATCACTGCTACTTCCCTCCCATGGCTGAAATATTCCAAGACAAAGAAGAGCCTAATAGGGATCTTAGCATCCCAAGAGACTTTTGTTTGACAACTGTTCTACAGCAGAGTACATCTGAACATGATAGGTCCCTCCTCTTCATCAGCACAGAGCTGAGGGATGAGCAGCTCGTAAAGTCTCCGATAGCCTCAGGTCTCAAATGCAGAAGAGGTGAATTCTGCTTTTGGGCTTTTCTTTGCGGAGCAGAAAGAAACGTGAGGACACGAGGAGGAAGATCAGATGTAAAAAGAACCATGCTTCACAGAACACCCTTTCACCAATGGGAGATGCAAGACAACAGGTGGAAACGGTGGTGTTGGAGCTCCACTGCAGCACAGAGAGCAATGTCAAGCAATACGTGCTGGGTGGAATGGTGAGGGGTGTCCCCTCCTCAGCCCATGCGTGCCTGCTGCTGGCGTGGTATAAACTGAGGACATCTGCCTTCAGCACTACGCTTTTAAGTTTGGTTTCCCTGTCCTGGGAAACCTATGTTCTCCTGCTCTTGCAAACCTATCAAAGATGGGTAACAAGTGCCAAAACAGAAAGGGTAATAATGTGTGAAAACTTTTGATGGCTGAACATATTACACGTGACCCACGTGAAGTCTAGAGCTACTTAGACCTCAGAGATGGTTTTTTACAGTATTTCAGTCACTGGGTGGCTTGGTTTTTTTGTTTGGTTTTGTTTGATTTTTTTAAAGTTCAAAGAATAATGACTTTTTTGTTGTTTGTTTTTTTTTTTTAAACAAAGGTTATGTTGTTGAAATTTGCCACAATGGTTTTCATTTACAGCCAAAATACATGGACTTAAGTTGAGGTGGTCATACATTACACCTACTTAATTCTATTTTATTTGTTTGTTTGCTTATACATGCAGAAGTTTTTCCCTTTACCATTTGCTTTTGCATCTATCTCATGCACTCCAGCTGCTGCTCTTTGCTTACACGCTATTCATTTTGATTCAGAGCAAAAATCTTCATCCCTAATACCCCAAAATGTTGTCAGCCACGGTTTGCCTACTACGGCAGAAAGAAAAATAGAATCACTAAGTATAAACTTCTATATCTACACCTGCACCTCCCTCTGCACAGGGGTGTCTGAGTTTATGCTGGAGAACTGCTTCAGTGTTAACTGAGAAAGAAGAACAACAGACTGAATCAATCACAAAGCACCCGGATTTTCTGCAAAAGTGTCCTATTCAAAATCACAGAGGCACAAGGCTCCACTTTGTTTAATAGGAAAAGGATGACATAAGTAGTTGATGATGCGGGCTGGCTGCTGGGCACCTGCTTACTCCTCTGTTCTGTGCTAGCCATAGTGGGATGTTCTCCATGCCCCTTATTAAAGATCACCCTCAGCGTAACCTTTAGTGTGCTCCTGCACAGGACATTGCTGGATTGATAGGAGTAAGAATACATAGAAAACTGGTTTTATAGTGTCATCTACAGCATTGGCCGTGGTTTGTCTGGTAGGAAACCACCTGGTGATCTCCTGCCTTGTGCCTCGGCTACTCTTGCTCTCTGTCTGAACCCTGAAGAGCTTCAGCCTTCTTGGAACTGAAATGATTTAACCGTGATGTTTGGTCTTGAGCAGAGATGCCTTGATGGAAATTGAAATGTAATGCACAAGAAGTCAACCCAGAGATCTCATTCTGCACTAATGTCTAAGAAGACACCATAAAGCAAAAATGTTTTTACAATACACTTTCCTTTACATGACAGGAGTATGAAAGTAGACTAAGAAGAAACAAAACCCAAACCAACCTCCATGTAACCATGCACAGTAAAAAAAATAGTTGCATACGGTGACTGGGGAATAAGCAGCTTGAAGGGAGGACAATGGATAGTCAAAACTTATAAGTCTTAAATTGCAAACTGCTCCCTGTATGACTTTTCAGTTGGATGACATAAACCCTCAGATCTAAAAGCTTCATGGGGTTGGCTCAGTGACAGACCGTGCTGGGCTGCTCTCTGGACCCTTACACAGGAAAGTCCTGAGAAAAGTGCAATGTAATATGCCTCAAAGTTTGCAGAAAATAGTTTCATTCAAATGACTTTGAATCACTTTCTATGCCCTAAAGCCTGCTCTGAGAACCTGTCCACCCTGCTGCAAAGAGCCCGCCCACAGCCCAGCAGCTCCTGGGGGGAAGCTGGAATATCAAGTTTTGAGGGAAATAGGTGAGGTCTAAGATCAGGTTTGAAGAAAAAGAGAGATGAGGCAAAGGTTGTACCTGGACTGACAGCAGGTAGAGACCAAGGTCAGATGAGAGATGGTGAGGACAGAGTCAGCCAAGGAGAAAGACAGGCTCAGGCTGGTGATGGCTATTACTGCACTTAACTCGTCACCTGTGCTGGCTCCAGCCAGGGAAGAGAGATGACATACGTGTCATTTACAAGCTCTTGAGGCAGGGATGGGCACAGCATACAGGCACTGACGCTCATTTTCTCTCAGGCAACACGTTAAGATACTTGGAACCACCATTGCTCTCTCCCCCTTTCTGGAGCCACGGGCTGGGCAGAGGCAGCCACATCCCGGTGTCCTTACAAACAGCGCAGCATCCTCCCCCCCAAAATCTCTGCTCTGAAAAACCTGCAATATAACTCTTGAAGGACCTGATATTTTAACATACTCTCTGTAAATCTAGTCTCTTTGACTGTGAAAAAAAAACATTAGAAAAACTTGCTGGCTATTTTGTGGGGTTTTTTAACCAGATGGGAGGAAGACACATGCTGACAGTTGATTTTAGAGTGTCGCCGGCTTCACACACAGACCTGACTTGTTGTGTAAGAGGATCTAAGATGAAATGTGAGGTTTAAACAGAAACCTGCAAGGCCTCTTCTGTACTTCAGCTCAGAGCACCTAATCAACTTCATCAGCACAGACCCCAGCAACTTCCAGTCAGCACAGCCCAAGAGAGAGTAATTACTATCTTATAATTACATGCACTTTTACTGGGGGTTTGTTTGTTGGTTTGTTTGTTTTTCCCTGGAATGCGATATAAAGAAGAGGATACAACTGATACAGGGGCTCAAAAGCAATATATACCATAACAACTGAACTGATACCCAAGGTTATTGAGAAGCTGTGTGTCCTTGAATTCAGTAGATGTCTTCAACCAACAGGGAATTTGGCTTAAGAGTCTAGGTTCTTCACAGAACAAAAATAAACAATAACTCTATCACATTTTCAGGAATCCTTGGGAAAGAAGGAATTAACCTCTTAGTTAATGATCACTTAAATTCAAAGATGGTGACACACATTAGCTCAAAGACGCTGCTGAGCTCTGGAGGATTGTTCAGTGTACAGCATACTTCAGCTCTCATATTTTCTCCCCTCCAGGAATGCACCTTGTGGCAAGAATGGGTATTTTCAACAGCTTCATTTTCTTCTCTAAACTTAAAACCACATCAATGTGTTTAATTCAGATTTACAAAGCAGCAGGTCACACAGATCCAACAATATGGATGGCCAACAATTTTGAGCAGGAAATTAGGGGGTTCTAGATAACCATTAATTACATTTAAAGGCAATGACTTCAGCATAACTTCTTCCCAAAGTCATAACCACTACTAAGATGTAATTCCATTTTCTCTGTTGCTAAGGCTAGCTTAAAAAGGTCCAGCCATTTCCATGAACCCCTTTATTTTTGGAGATGGAAGGGAAGGCTCTGTGTGGCTGGGATTTTTTAAAACTTGGTCAACTCACTTGTGGTTTACAATGTGGCTGCAGAAACAGTGGTATCAGCACAACTGCAGAGATGGCCAACCACAGCCTGGGAGTGGGAATGTGTAATATGGGGAGAGTGGCTGGAAGTGGCAACTCCAAACTTCAGTCTTGATGTCTGATGCCCATTCCTGACAGAGCAGAACAGCTGTACAGGCTCATACAGCCACCAGGGTCCAGACATAATCTGATGGCCTTTTTACCTTAAAAAGAGCTTGCTCGGAGATTCATCAGCTGCTGATTACCTGCTCACAGGTAGAAGGTTGGTGAGGAGGTCTGTTCTCCCACCACCTTAGAGACTCTGTCCCTTGTGCACAGGAGGTGGCTGACCCATCACCCCTGTCACACAGAGTGACAAAGGGCCAACGAGGGAACCAGGCTGAGAAAATCAAATGGAAACAGAGAAGGGAGGCACAAAATCCAAAGAACCCTCATCTCCCTTTGACTGTCTGAATTGCAACGATGTTAATTCAAGACAATATCTCAAAACAGATACTGCTTGATTAAAATTATAGACTCCAGATAGAAAACATCTAAGCAGAACTGAGAATGTGGACTAAGGAGACTAAGTGAAACTGTGAGGCATTAATTACAGTCTCAATCATGTATTTCAGTTTTTACTCCTCTCTGAGTAAGGGTTACAAAGAATTCAAACAGCTTCAGCAAGTGTAATGGACGTGCAAGGTCTTTCAAGTTTCTTTGGACTTGTTGAACGACAAACTGAGAGGCACTGTCCACAGAGCTGGAACCACTCAAACCAGACCTGACTTCTTTTTTACCTGTTTTTCATTATTTTCACTATATATGGTCACATGTAGTTGTGTCTCAAATTAATATGGATGTGAGCAGTAAAATTTCACATATCTTACGCTTAATTATATCTATTTAACTAACTTCCCCCAGGCAGAGTTATGACACATTTGAGGTGAGAGTAAAGATGTTTTACTAATTGTGTGCTACCAGCAGACAAAGTTTCCTGCTATTGTCCACATCAGAGAACGTGTTCCTACAGAAAGAGACAGGGGGATGTTTCTGTGAGTTTGCATTTGCATTGAGCAGAAACTTCACTAGGCAAGTCCTTGAGCAACTTCATCTATTTGTAAATAGTTTTGAGCGGGGCTTGGCCCAGGTGGTCCCCAGAGGTCACTTCCAGCCTAAATTATTCTACAGTTCCCTCATTTTCTTTTCTGCTTTTATGCCAGATGTTCCCTTAGCAAAACTAAACCATTTACCCCAAAAGCCTTTGTGATAACCTGCAGTCAGGTGATATTATTTAACACAAACCTACAGCACACAATTCTCCATAAAGCTGCACTGTACATGTGTGTGTGTGCGTGCACAGCTATACATGCCACATGCCTCACTACCTATTAATAGATAGATCATGTAAAAATACCATTCCTCCATCTTCAGGAGCCTTTATCAGGCAATGAACCAGCATATTATGAAAAAAAAA